>JAMKCH010000289.1:0-69087 GCA_023653785.1 Ophioderma brevispina | reverse complement strand
CTGCTTTATTATTGACAAGTACACTGTGGGGCCTAATGGACGGGCAAAAAGCCTAACAGACGGACCTAATGGACGGGTAGAAAGCCTAACAGACGGACCTAATGTACGGGTAGAACAAGCCTAACAGTACGGACCTAATGGACCGGTAGAAAGCCAACAACGGGCTAATGAACTGGTATAAAGCCTAACTACGGACCTAATTTGACGGGTAGAATTCCAAACAGACGGCTAAACACATACGGGCAAACGGACGGCAAAACAGACGGGCAGCTCAAACCACTCAACATTCACAGCGAAAATTCTCCTCCAACAGCATCACCATATCAGACGAAAAATGGAAACCTAAAGCAAGCCATACGGTCATAAAGCATCATAAGTTGAACAAACCTTAGTAATTGCTTGTTCGTTTTTCGTACTTTCTATTCAACCCTGCACTGACAATGCAAAAAACTATGTGAGTCTTAAATACCGTCGTTTTTGTTTAATTACTTCATGACTCAGCATGCCCAGTGCTGGCATATGGGTTCTTTTTTTTGTTTTTAATCCACATTTGTGCTTTTACGTAGATTATTTTATTACATGTCAAAAAAGAAAAAAACTCATGGCCTCATTGGGAAAATAACCTGTAACATGACTTATGGATATTCTTGTTTTTAATCATTTTTGTTTGGTTCGAATGTTACACTCATAGTAATACTAATAATAGTGGTGCTTTTTAGTGCATAAACCAGCAGGGTGCAGGCAGAAATTCCTACTATATTTGTAATCACACCAGTACATCATGTGAATTGGACCCTGTCCCAACATCATTGTTCAAGATGTATTCTGAGTTTTGTACCGGTCACATTACCACCACCATCGTGAACAGTCTTAATAAGTATTTTTCCACTATCCTCAAGACTGCAATACATCAGACCTCTCTAAAAAACCTGCGTTTGGACAAGGCAAGTCCTCACGAATTATAGCCCTGTGGCCAACCTGGGATTTTTAGGAAAGACTATTGAGCGTGTTGTGGCTGCTAGATTGATTACTATATAAAAGAACACAATCTTTCTGATGATTCCAGAGCGCCTACAAGCCTAACCACATACTGCATTGAGACTGCCCTATTGCGCGTTGAAAACATTTTTGGCTGCCATTGATTGAGGGGAATATGTGACCGCCCTCGTCCTTTTAGATTTAAGTGCCGCTTTTGACACTGTGGATCACACTATTTTGCTCAGTAGATTGCGCAACTTTATTTGGCTTTCGGGTATGCTTTAGTGGTGTCATCATTTAAGCAACAGCCGCAATGTGTTCGTGTAGGCAATGTCCTCATCCACTCCAGTTTTTCAAGATTTCTCTGTCTCCATCAAGGATCGGTCCTCTGGGCCACAGTGGTTCACAGTTTACCACCTACTCTCTTAATTCCTTAGACTTATTTATCTAAGTCTAAGAGACTGGAATCTAGTGACAAACCTTTTTTGAGACTAAAAATTTTGAATCCGTGAAAGGCTTATTACAACTTAATAAGTCCTTTTGATGGAAAAATAAACTTAAATGAATAAAAACTGTGTACTAAAATCATTTAAAGATTTATATTTTGAATCCTACATGAATTGTTTTTAATCCCACAGTTTGTCACTAATTCGTCCAGTCACCTTAACTTAAAAATAATCTAAGGAATTAAGAGGCTACCCTGTTCACAACATAATCCTCGAATACAAATTACAGTATCATGTTTATGCGGATGATACACAATGTATGTGTCTTTTAAACACCCAAAACCAATGTCCACTGATCAAGTATTGAGTGTATTGAATTATGCATTTGTGAGATCGTCATGGATGAAGAGAACTCTCCTCAAGTACATGTGATAACAGAATTTATTCTGATTGGATCCCGACAATACATCTGTCAAAAGTAAATTTCCTCATATTACGATTGGCGATTCTGACATCACGCCTGCTAAAAGCTCGATACTGTAGGTGTTATTTTTGACTCATCTCTATCTCTAAATGATCATATTTCTAGCATTGTACGTTCTGCTTCTTTGCACATCAGAAACATTGGGTAGAAATAGAAGATAATCTGAGTCCTCGTGCCACTCGAACAGATTGTGCACATTTTATAACCTCCCCTTCCGGCTTGATATGGGCAACTCACTTTGGCCTTCCACAAAATCAGATGCTCGTTCTTCATCGTATTCAAAATGCCGCTGCACGCTTTGTCACTTTAACTAAGAAGACGTCTCATATCATTCCTGTTTTGAGGAGTTACCATTGGTTCCGGTGATTATCGAATTATGTAGCAAACTGTCTGCTTATTGCTTTTAAGTCACTGAATGGTTTTGCGCCAGAATATATGTTGTCTTCTCAAACCATCCATCCCACTCGGACGCTCCGTTCCAAAAACATGTCTTTGCTTTGGGGAACCTCGTTCTACAAACACCTCCTGGGGGGATAGGCCTTTTCTATTGCTGTCTCCACGCTCTCTGGAATGCTCTGGC
The DNA here is from genome assembly GCA_023653785.1 of Ophioderma brevispina. Lineage (NCBI taxonomy): Eukaryota > Metazoa > Echinodermata > Ophiuroidea > Amphilepidida > Ophiodermatidae > Ophioderma > Ophioderma brevispina. The sequence continues at coordinate 66,599 of JAMKCH010000289.1, read as the reverse complement.
CTAGATGTTAGAACTAGCCCATCTCTGACTCACTTTAAGGCTGTTTTGAAAACTCATCTGATGAAAGAAGCATTTGTTTAACTGTTTTTTTTCTCATTTCTGTGCTTATTTACCTCTGCTTTTCATGTATTGTGTTTACTTTTTTGTTTGGATTGTTTCATGTTATGTAAACTGCTATTGTTCTGCGCCTTGTGCGCCATTTTTGGTGGATTTGAGCGCAATATAAGCCGCCACATTATCATTAGATATGGCCTTTTACAGATACAAAAACTATAACAACGTAATTATGACGTGTAATCATCTTATCTTTGTTAACAATATGTTTTTTGGAAATTCGTATTTTGTAAAGAAAACATTAATACAATCAACCATATTCGTATTCCCGTGTCATTTGACTCTCGATCTCGAGTTTCACTCTCGATCGTATTTTACCAATGACTTTATTTTACACCTATATTTTTTTTAAAAGCGCTGTATGTGAAGGGGAACGGGTCTATGCAGTTAGTACTCATCAAGTCAAGTTGATTTGACGACTGATAGAGATAAAGTTGCGAGGCGTAACCAGATATTTTCTATTGGGTATGGCACGCTCCCACGTATTGGGGAAGGGAAGCCACAATGTAATTTTGGTGGGGCGCATATCCCGCATCACACTTTAAAGGTATAATGGAATACTGTTAATACTACTATAGTTCTTGACCTTTATTTTTTTGGGTAAAGGGATTTGAATGAGGCTCCCTTTCACGCCCGTTATGTTAGTCCATTTTTGTTACGCTCGTATTGGTTTTGGCCTTATAAAAGTAGACCTATATGAACACTTTGGGAAACACCGTTTCAGGTGCGTCAGTTGTATTTTCAAGTGTTCTAATTAACCAACCATCATGTATACAAGTGAATCGCGGTCAATTTATCTATAAATTGCAGAAATGAACACAACATAGTTCATCTCAGCTGTCCCCAAATGACTCATGATGCGGAGTTGGACTGATGTGAGACGTGTGACCTAGTCGCCACCATAGAGCAGATGCATCGCGTGTTTAATGTATTCAATTTGAGCTAAACTCCTATAGAACAATTAGTGAAGATATAGGGTATTCTATATTGCTTAAATCTAAAGGGATACAAGGAAATCGCTTTAGGCCAATATTAAGTGTGCAATGTTCGTATGCGGGCACAAATTGTTGGAAACGTCGAAAACAGGTCGTGAGTTTTTAGAAAATTTACGTCTGGAAATGCAAAATGATCGACGTCGTGGCTATAGCCTTGAATTCAATGGGGGAGGGGGAGTACTCAACACAAATGAAATACGGGGATGGCTGCAAATATGGGTCTCTTTTTAGCCTTCTGGTATATAGTAACAAAATTACCTTTTAATGTATTTGTGTTAAATTTGGCCACAAATCTGTACTAATTTTCCTTTGATACGGTTAAAAGATTATGCAATCAAGTGTAGTACCGTATTCCTTTTTGTACTGGTTTTTTTATGGGTCATTTTTTGGCAAAAAATCACGGTATAGATAGATACCTCCAGACTCCCGGAGTCACATCCCTATCCAAACAAAGACCCCCTCGTACAATTCTAAAAAACAGACCTGTTTCGAGTGCTGACTCGTTTTGATGTCCCTAGTCCGATCTATGTAAAGGGGCAAATATACGCGCTTCCATTAAAAATTATGGAGTTTGTGTACTAGTATCCATAGGCATTTAATTTCATTTCACTTTGGCAACCAAGATTAAAAAACACAAAAATCATTCATTAACGCATATACGTATTTCCATCGTGGTGTCTTGTGCACATTGGTTAATACAGTTGCACTATACATGTACCTGACAAGTTAAAATACAAAATATGAAATAGATTGCATTAATAACTTGGATAAAAATTAATTAGGGACCAGCCATATGTTTTCACATACCAACACTTGTTCAAATCCTAGATTCTCATGTTTAGGAATTCATCGTGAAAAAACTTGTAAACAGTATTTTTCAACAACAAAAAAATCACCGTCAGTCCTGAAAATAATTTGGTAGCCTGTACCATGTATACACTTATGGTGATTGGATAGGGACCGATGTGCCGATATATTCCAGTTGGACCACATTCCCCCAAAGACCACATTTTTTTTCTTATCGTGAGTTCACGTATGATAGTGGTCTGTTTCGTAAAAACAGTCGCGTCCATTGGCAAACAGCCAAGTTCCATTGGCCAAAACAGGACGCGTTGGTTATTTGTCAAGGTCGTTTAAAGGATTGTATTATAATTTGCAAGTTACCATTATACTCCTGAGCAGGGAAACTCATTTCTAGGACACTAGGAAAAATGTCCAATAGATTGTTTACAAAGAATCGTTTTAAAAATCTTATAGAACTTTTATCTCCCCTGGCTTGGAAAAGCAGAGGGAAGGGGCGCATGTAAGTATGTATGTAACTGTATGTATATTTGTGTTCCAGTTGAGTAGGTTTGTTTTGCGTCTCTCGAAAAATTAGTCCGATTTAAACCAGACTTGGGTTAAGGCTGACTCAGAGATTTTGAAAAATATATATTTTTTTTTATTTATTAAAAGAATTTTTCTTTTTTTAATTTGTTCTTTTTTTATATTTTTAAAGTTTGAGATGAATCTGTTTTCGTTTGTGCAGTAAACAGTTTGTAGAGGTGCATGGAACTGTGTATAACAACAATTTCAAAAATAAAAAAAGTAAAATTTTTTATAAAAAGTTGTGATTTTCGATATGTAGGACTTCGATTAAAGCTTAGCTATTCACACAGTGATTAGTATGTGAGTGTAGTATAGGTATACGGCAATAGACCAACCTTATAGAAAATGCAATGTTAACTGTAACTTTAATTATGTATTTCATTGTTTGCGTAGTTTGATATCAACTTTAATTTCATTTCATTTCAAACTGCAAACTATCACTTTCATCCTTAGAACATGGCTTATAATTGTGTTTTAATATTATGTTCTTATTGTTTTATGTAAACATACAACAACTCTAAACGGCACTTTGGTCAGCCAAACTTTAATTACAAACAATTTACGTAATTATTTACCAATCATTCATGACATTAACAAATAGACAAATTATACTAATGATACCAGACAAGGCTGGTAATTAATCGCACTCCAAAGAGAAACATTACATTAATAGCATGGTGCAATCTAACACATTGGTCTTATAAAACATCAACTCATATTGAAAAACAATCTCATCATTATCTATTATTTCACCCTCCTCTCTATTTAATCGTGCCATGACTCTTCTTTCTCTTAATTTCTGATCAGTACTGATCCGACATGGTTTCAGATTAGACCTAGCTTTTACTGCCAACAAGTGTAAAAATGTGTAGGTGCTTTAACAGTGAAACAAAACATGTTTTTCTAGGTTAAAATTGTGTTGTGAATCCAAATCTGAAGTCAAAAATACACAAGGTGGATGCGTTCTGAGAGATCGCATTTTGGGGTATGCGCAATGCAAAGTTCCCAAGAACCACTCTATGGATTGTCCTGATAAATTTAAGCTGCTCTGATAAAAAAAAAATAATCTCAAATATTTTGCAGTTTGACAAAAAGTTGATTATATATTCTTGTGTGTTTGAATGGTCGGGGGCATAATCCGATTAACCTTTTCAACAATAGTCCCGTTTCGTTTTTTTCCGCGGGCTTCTCGAACGCCGAATTAGGTAAAATTGGATCCGCAAATTGATTTTAAAAAAATTCTCCAAGTTAGAGAAGGTTAATAAAAGATTAATGACACTAACTAGGTAGGGACTTGCTTTGGGCATAAAACGATTAAATTTTCAAGCCTATAGCTCTTTTAGTTTTCTTGTAGTTCCAATTTTATTGAACAACAATATTTTTTTCACGCACTGGAAAATCAAGGGGTAGGGGAAACATTTTTTTGTTGTTGTAATTATTCCTATACTTGAAATGAATCAAGTTAGGTATGAATTTGAAGCTGATTTAAATTCTGCATAAGCTGACAGGTAAACCATCACTGTAGACCCTTCCTTTCCAGAGATTTTTGTTCGAAAGTGCTAAATTTTGAATGTCGTTTGTCGCGGGACATGTCAAATTTGAATGGTTCTGGTGTGCAAATTATGAAATAATTGATAAAACAAATACTTGAATCCATAAGTTATTACCTTTAACTGATATATTAACATTATAAAAGGGTCATATATACACTGTTAAAAATGTTCATTAAAATAACAGCGTTTTCACTGGCAGCTGGGACTCACAACAGTTAAAATCACGTTGTTTTTTTACAGTCATTTGCACGTTTTGAGTCCCTTTTTACAGTTATTTGCACGTTTTGAGTCCCGGCTAACAGTCAAAACGCCGTTATTTTAAGATCATTTTAACAGTGTAGGTATATTGTAGACTCTGTAAGTATTCAAAGTTGGAAGGTGAAATTTTTTGTCACCCGAAAAGTGCGATTTTCAGACAAAATTGGCCACAAATCAATATTTTGTAGCTTTTCTTTATTTTGAACGTGAAATAGACATTAGGCATGTTACAGAATGCACTGACAAGGGTACAATAATACTTTGCAGTAAACGATCGCAGTATAACAGCAAAAATATTATTAGACATGATTTTACACTGTTCATGAATTTATTTTGTTCATTTCAAACAGTGAAATACAAAATACCAATTATTGTACACTTAGGCCTATGTGAATTTTACAATGGAAATCAAGATCATATGCCTATGGTGTCTTTAATGTAGTTGCTTGCAAACAATTTATTTTGTGAGTTGTTTTATTTCCCAAAACGGATCAGATACCAGATGGACATCGTTTTTATTTAAGCCCCAGCAGTGTAAAGTCAATTTCCATTTAAGAATTCTATACTATTACATTGGATTGTCATAGAGTTTATAACTCGTTTATTACACTTTGATGTGACAATTTGACATGTCATGGTCACTTTGCAATTTCTGAATACTTTCCATGGAAACTTGCCATTTTGTTCTCACCATGGAGACTTTCGACTTTTAGAAAAGTTTCCACGGTAGTCTTCAATCATATAGTCGCTTTTAAAAATTGCTTTGTCAAATCGGTTCACTATTATAAAATTTATGACAATAACGGGGGCAGTGATATCACAAGAAATTACGTTCAAAGGCGCAGACTTATGTGGCGTGTAGTATTTTATAATTGAACATATTCGTATCGAATTGGGTGTTGGACCCAATAACACTAGTTTCTAGAAGTAAATACTGATGGTTCATCCATATGTGTCACTTTTAATACGTTTATATAGATTTTACCTTGTATTTAGCTACAGAAATGTATTTAACAATGAAAACAAAAGATGATTTTATTTGCTTATAGTTCAATATTAAACATAGGCTGAATTTCGTATTTGTTCCAATACGAAATTAGATGTTTCAGAATATTTTAACAAAGCAATATTTCTCAGGTTAATTCTTTCAGACGGGAATTAGTGATAGAGCTATTGCATTGATCAGTGCGAAAATCAGGGCTTTCGATTTTCTTTTTTGGGGAACCTGGTATGTGAAATCTCTTATTGCGCCTTTTAATACCGAAACATCAATTTTTATTAAGGGGCGAGTCTGGTGAATAGAATATTAATGTCTTCATAAATGTGATTTATCAATATTAAAATTCTGCATATATTAGGCTTAAAGTTACTTTTTGTTTGGTTACAATGCGACCATCGGTTCAGATTTTACAGCTGATCAAAGTGAAACAGACATTTTAATATTTAAAAAAATGAAAGTCAAACGCTAATTGACATGCTGAACATAGACTGTAACATTCTTAAAAATAAAAGTTGCGACTCAATTCTTTTCTTACACCAGAGTCCTTGCTTCTCAAGCTATTTTCCCTATAAATCACCAAAATATCCATGTAAGCTCTTTTTAAGAACCATAATTCGAATCGTTAACACATAAGTGGACAGGTGGGTTCCTACTCCTAGGGACCCGCTAACTACATTTTGCCAGTTTTATGAATAAAGATACTTTTCCGACTTATATTTTTTGTATTTGTCTAACTTTCGGATACGCATCTTTTCATGAAAAAAAATAAAGTCATGAAAAAAAATAAAGTCAATCGCCCGTTAATTAGATAATTAGTGCGGGTCCCTATAGGAACACCCCTTGTCCACCAAATGGGGGTGTCAGTAAAATTATTAATTAATTAAAACAAGTAGTTTGAATATTTTCTTGTCTAAATATTTACATATTCATGTACTTAAACAATAAATAATAATATGAAATGAATAATAATACCGACATTTTCTATAGCGCCTTTTTCAATGGATTCAAAGCGCTGTTGCCTATTATAATTTACAAACCTTTACATAATTTTGAAAACAGACGTATCCTTTTAGATGCTTTAATTCTTCAATTTATTTTGAATCCGCCGATCTGTGCTCGGATCAGGATCCGTGTTTTAGTATTTACCTGTACAAACCAATAAGAAAGTTACAAGACAAACAATGCCAACTACCAAAATATAATAATAATTCCCTGTATCTACTCAATAATATTTAATTGTAAACCGGTTGCATTTAATTTTAGTAATTTATCACTAATCATGTATTTAAATTGAGTATACCTCAAAAATGTCATTCAGTACAACTCTTTTAAATTTTCTACATGTACTCAAAATCACACCATATACTTTACCATGTTTACTGTGCTTATTTAGCAAGTACTCCAAGAAATTATCAAGTTGTCCCAATATAGGGAAAGAACGAGACAAACAAACAAAGAATGGTTTGAGGTATATTGTGCCGTGTTTATATGTGTCATTTATTTTCATACATTAGCCGTAATCATCGAGTAGTTCAGATTTCTAAAATCATATTGAGTATTATAAGAAAAATCATTGATTGAGTATATATGATTAATTATTTTGGAGTAACAATTACTAACTACACTGATCATTTTGAGTGTTTATACTTTTTGCCGCTGCTAATAGGCGGGACACACTTTTTCGTCAATAATTTTGTATAATTATAATCTCCGGGATTTTTTTTAATCCGACATAATGTCCGAGTTAAGCGGCAAAATTCAAGGGAGCGGGAGTTGTGTATGCATATCAATATCAGCATAATTAACTTCATGGTTATACTGTTAACAGGAGCTGAAACCAATTGGCTCTAGTACTTTAGAGGCCTATGTTAAAAAATTAGTGTTATTACGTCTAATCTGAGAGTAAAGTCTGACATTAATTAGTTTCATAATTGTGGATTTTAAAATCACTCATATTTTCCACTTCAGTGCCCAATTGTACAGGCAGTAATTGGTTACAGTATATCAAAACACGAAATTGAGCAGTTCGTGTGTGCTAAATTTATTTCACACACACATGGCATTGTCTTGATATTGATATACAAAATTAGGATGCATCAAAAGCTTGGCTCAATATCGATTGTACATCCGGTTCTTAGTATTCCTTCTACTGACACAATAGGCCTACCTTGTATCTCTCTTACTAAAGATTTGCCCATGGGTATATTGTTATTATCTGTGGCCCGTGACTTTGAGATTTTTGATTCTATCCATGGTAACTTGGTAAAGTCTCCAGGTGTCTGCGATTTGGGATTCTTTCCATGGAAAAAATGGTGGTACTCAGTACTGTTTTGCTTCCATGCCTCGTCTGTTCCACGAATTCAAAGAGCGACTGCCATTGGTAAATGGTACGTACGTCCAATAGCCCGTCTTGTTTTGGCCTAATTGCACCGGCTATTCGGGAATGGCCGCGGCTGTTAGGCCGTATGTTTAATTAATTCGTACGTCCAATAGCCCGTCTTTTTTGGCATTAATCGGCAAAATCGCCCGGCTATTCTGGAAGGCCCCGGCTGTTTGGTCCGTCTGTTTCATAATTTGTACGGCCAATAGCCCGTCTGTTTTGGCAAAATTGCCCCGGCAATTCGGGAATGGACCCGGAGTTAGCCCGTCTGATAGGCTATTTTTTAACCAAAATTTATATAGCTCCTCAGTGGTTAAGATGAGCGAATACACAGTAATGCATCCTCCGATCAGCACCGCCCAGAGCCCAGCCAGCCCCACAGACCCACGAGAGGCACTTGAAATTGAGGACCACAGGGCCGCCCGGTGTTTTATAAAATTAGATTAATACCGTGCTTCGTGCAACATAAACATGTCTGTGACCGGCGAATGATGGTATCGGACATACTTGTGCTGTCTTAATTCTTGGATACATTCAATTTTAAGCCAACATCAATATGTAAAAGGTGTTGTTGCGAAGAGGGAAATATGAAAACTTGGTGTTGCTGTTACCTTATTGTCTTCAAAAAGTAATTGACAGACATGGATAAATGAAATAAGTTATCTGAAATTAATGAAGAACAGTAAGCTTTCATTTAAGACCAGCCATGTAAATGGAGACCAAAGTTGACAAATATATTGATGCTTTGAATCCCAACTCTGTGGCTCTGGTTTTATAAGACTGGCTCTGTGGTGCTGATTTTATAGACGGCTCTGTGGTGCTGATTTTATAACACTGGCTCTGTGGTGCTGATTATTTAGTAAGAGCAGGTCTGTGGTGCTGTTATAAAACCGGCTATGTGGTGCTGGTTTTATAGACCGGCTCTGTGGTGCGGTGTTTATTAACACCGGCTCTGTGGCTGTGATTTTATAACACGGGCTCTCTGGTGGGATTTATAAGACCGGCTCTGTGGTGCTTGTTTTATTGAAACCGGCTCTGTGGTGATGGTTTATAAGGACCGGCTCTGTGGTGACTGGTTTTATAACAAGCTCTGTGGTGCTGATTTATGAAGACTGCTCTATGTGCTGTTTTCATAAGGGATGCACCAAGACTTCAAGGAGGGGGGAGAGCAGGAAGTTTAGGCGGGTCACGTTGGTTTTTTTTCGCCGCCTTTGGCGGCAAGGTTTTTTTACACAACTTCCCTGATTTCTGGCAATCGCGTTGGGTGGCAAAGTTGTTTTTTTTTTACTCATCAGTGCGTCAAGTTTTTTTTTTTTTTTTGCTCAACCTATATAGTGAAGTCAAGAGGTTTTTTTTCAAAACAAACTTCACTGCACAGGTAGTAATCGATATATTATAAAACACCGGGCCGGCCCGGTGGGCTGCATTTCAAGTGATCTCGTGGCCTGTGGTGCTGGCTCTGCGGTGCTGAATTTCAAGTGCCTCTCGTGGCGCTGTGGTGCTTGGCTCTCTGCGGTGCGGGTTGGAGGGATGCCGACTCGAATATCAGCCAACTGCGACCCGGGTCATAGGGGGGCCCCTTAGCGAGTAAGTTAAGAACCAGGCGATGACGTCAAGCCTCTCAATATAGCATCAGGTCACACAACGAATCTAAATAGTTTACAGCAATCATACACAGATACAACAACCATATTTAGGCGCTTTGATGTGGACGTCCTGAGTTCCCATGGCTATATCACTCAAACCTCGTCCTGTTATTCATACATAAATTAAAACAATCACACTATAGTGGAGGTTGTGATTCTTCAGCTCCAAGGGTTTTGGAATAAGAAAATTGCTCATAAAATATCAAAAATCATGATTTTTCGTCAAGATTCGCGGTTACAGGTTTAAACCAATGCCGCCGTCTAAAATTTGGCTTTTAACCCCCCTCCCCAAATAATAATGCCCCACCCCTGAAATTTGTCTGATCAGTTAAACAGATTATCCAGATTTACATTATGGGATATACTTGGAAGCAGAGTCTTTATTTACACAGTATTTTGACACCTCATTTGGGCATTCGACTGAGTATTGTTGAAGCCTGGGTGTTGAAGTTATGCTCACTTGACCGAACCCACCCCAGGATACTGTTACTTTTTAAGCAAAAAACAAAAGATATTTGGATCAAAGAACGAAATAACTCTAATGGAGTAATTTTTTAGAATGGCCCCCATATGCTCCTGTCGCATTGTGCATTTCAAAATGTGTTCCAGGAGCATATTCAAAGAATAGTGTTCTAGATAATGTATACTCCAGGAGAATTTAAGCTCCAGGATCATGTGGTCCTGGTCCGTATGGTCCAGGAGCAAATTTCTGGCCCCAAAAAAAAAATCTCATCGTAGAGATCAGTTTACGTCGCGGTACCCAAACAAGCGAAAGTCATGATGGCGGCACGGGGTGGCCTACACTGGAAATTCTCGATTTCGGACAATAATAAAATGAGGGGAAAAAAAAAAAAAACACAGTTAAGCTGCAGCGGAAAAGTACTTAGACTAGCGTCAAGATCTTAGAGTCCAAAGGAGAGACGGACTGACCAGAATCACATTAAAGGTGATGGTCGATGCCTGGCATAAGGCCTATTTATTGCAATAAGTTAATTTCTATGTGTTTTGACGTTAAATCACTTAAAAATAAAGCTACTGCTTTGTAATATTGTAACCAAATTTCAACTAACATTTGTTACAAAATCATTTTGGTTTTCATTTTACAAATTCGTGTACTTCATGTGCGAAGATGTACTTCTTATGGTCTCATTGGTTTTTATTTTTTTAGACCAGGCATATTTAGAATACAAACCCCATAGTAATCGCTATGATAAGAAAGTTTATGGTGCGTTTTAGACAGAATCAGCCATGTGAGACAATATGATATGAACAAATTAATACAACCACTCGACCAACTAAAATCCATTTATTTTTTAACAGAGTGTATTGAGCCACGACATAATCAAGAAACAATATACCAAATCCCAGCTAAAATTGCGTTCAGAGGCAACACTGCTAAGCACCTTACTCTTCCCTAGTCAATATTCTAATCAGACTTTAAACATGTTATCATGAGACGACCACATGTCCACCTCTCAGCACGTTTGTGCGATACCTTATTAAACGGAAGCTATTCAACTTAAAATTGTATAAAAGGAGAGGAGAAAACGCAGCCCAGTACCATTGATCTCCGACTACGGACTCGCGCTTACGAGGGTAAGCTCTCTTTGGATTAGTTACATGTCCATGCTGTTGATGGGTTGGAGACTTAGTACGACTAAGGAAACAGTCGGGCAGTTGCTAAACTAAATCGCTAGTATTTAGAGTAATGGGGGCTGAATTGTTCTCCAAATGGTTAATTTGATTTACATTTATATATTGGCCTGACTCAAACATCAAAGTTGAGTTAAACGAAAGCAGTTATTCTGTACACCAGAAAAACTTTTCTCCAAAATGTTTCTTTTCTTGACAGATTAACGCGAATTCTCACGGGCATCTCAATGCGGGGGAACAGTAGTCGATGGCTTTGATGAAATGGCTTTCAATTGCCATCGATGTTCTAGACAGGCTTGTTGGAATGATTTGATGGCATTTATGCTGATTCGGCACTATGCAGAAAAGGCCATCGTTTATACCATTTTCGGAAACAAAATTGAATATTTTAACTTTGGGCGGAGGAGTCGCTTGCATGCAGGGTCCATGGTTTTATGCATTCAATTATAGGAAAATAATCATTTTGTTTCCACATTTTGTAATAAATAGTATAGAATATCTACCTATTTTGGATCCGTATTATTCTTTCTTTCTGGAAAGTTCTGCGTTTTGTTTTGTTGTTGTTTTTCTTCCTTTTTTTGGCGATAAAGTTCTTTTAAAAAATGCCAAAAGAGGTTTATTTTACCTTAGCTCGCTCTCTTTCGTACGCTTTGTACCATCTCTTACATGACGATATAGTTTACTATAAAACAGACTTTTGTAATGGTCTTAAAAAGTCAAAGAGGCCAACGGCATATAAAACTGGCAGTTTAGTAATTCCAAGTATGCCTCTTTCCGATTTACAAATGGTTTTGATTTTGGAATACACATGGTCTCTTTGTACAAAAGGCTATGCCTTGATTTTAAACCAGATGCGTTTGCACTATGTATGGAATGACGTTTGTACAAACATCTATTACACTGTTCGAGCTGTTCAGTTGTGTCTCTTTAAATAACCAGGAGTTGCATGGTTTTGGGGTGGTGTATATTAAATATATAATAGGGCTGTTTTTGATATTAGAGTGTATCGGAGCGCATAGCTCTGTAGCGCATAGCTCTGTAGCCATGGCGCGTATATTCAAGAGTATTATGTTTGATAGATAGAGATTACTTTTGCTGGAAAGCTTATGGAGTTTGTGTGTGTAATCAATACAAAACAAATTAAAAGCACAGATGAAATTCATAACCTGAAATCTGGATGTAAACCAGTTGAGGGATGTCACATTCGGAACCCAATGTTATTGCATGCAAGGTTAAATGTTTCAAATTCAGCGGACATGACACTGCTGCTACTATTACGTTTTCATGGTATCCACTAAGGGAGCATATTTGCATTGATTTGAATTTGAAAATGTATGTTGAAAAACAATTAAGATAATAGCTTACCCCCGATGCTGGTAAGTACGTAATTGAAAAGTACCACACTCATGACTTGAACTGCATTGAAAAAAATTCTATATTTATTAATCTTTCCCTGGAGAGATGCCAGCGCACGATAGTGTTGAAAAAAAGACCCATGTGCGCTGGAACGGATTCGAACCGGCCGACCATCGTTATTACATGACGAGCTCTACCGACCTGAGCTATCAAGCAGGTTCGGTAGAAGAGCGATTAGATATCATTCTATAGGTGTTTTGTTAGGTTCGCAAGGTGTCTTCTACGCTTCAAATTGCATTGTGAAACTAGTCGTTACTACAGTATCGTCTCACATTTGATTCGATTACGCTGTGACAAACGGAGAGATACAGAATGCTTGCCGCTTGCCGGATTGGAGTTATAAACGGTAACGAGATGCATGTTTGGTGGCACGTGTCAGGTACAGGTTACGTGTCAGGTATCAGGTAGCTCTTAGGGGGGCCCGACCGAGATATATAAATCCGACGATTGTTTTGTTAAATCAAGGTCTGTACATATGGCCCTCTCCCAGGTGCTATGTATTGTTTCCAAAAGACACTGTTTATTATGTCTAAAACAGTACAAAATTACCTTTTCCCTACTGATTCAAAAACCGACGTACGATGACGATAATCGGTTTTTTTTCCAATGTAGGGATACGTTACGTCATTTTTACCTGAATGGGTCCCCGACCCCGAAGCAAACTAAATAACCAATCAATGCCGTTGACGTCATCAAATCTTTATTTTTTCCAAAAATTGGCTGTTATTCCCATAATAAATTCCTTTTAAGATTAAAATCTGTGTATATTGTTCTTTAATAATTAATATTCAATTGTCCTCGCACGAATGTGAAAAAAGATGGGTCCATAAGTCTACAAACTGAAAACAAAGTCAGCAGGCTACAATACCCGTACCGTGGACTGTAATGAGGAGACGGATCCCCGTTTTAGTTAATAGCAGGCTTACAGCCACTTGCAGGCGGCTGCGGGGTAGGGATTGCGTTCGAGACCACAAAGCTATAGAAACACACAATCATTGCAAAGGCACACGAGTAGAGACACTAACACAAAGTGATTTAGAGACACATGTTATAGCGACACAATAGGGATGGTGCCAAGGGCGTACCTCTTTCTCCTACGGCCTTTATATTCGTACGCCGCGGTCTATTCAAAATCACTGTCGTGTGGCGAGCAATTATTTTCATGGAGCCATATTTTACAATTGGAGACGAAAGAAACTGAATACGGGAAGCATCAGCAACAATAAATTTATCATCAAAATGGAGAGTGAAACTTTTCATACAAGAAGAAAGAGAAAAACCATTATTTTTCTTTTTTGACAAAAATATTAAAATTATAGCATTGAAGAGAGACGAAAATCGGACCGTCTTCTTACATGGTGGTTATTATATAATTGGCTACATGGATAGCCACCATTCATTTGTGCTATGTGAGATGGTGTTAAAAAAGAATTGTAAGTGAAGTTTTTGCAAGGTCGTGAGTCGTAAGAAATGAATGTTTTACTGGGTAACCTCGATATAATAGGTTTGTAGGTTATGCGGGCAATTAAAATAGGTTTGAATCATAAATTGAAATTGGAATTAACAGGGAAAAAGACCGAAAGGCACTTGGAGAAATTATCTTTGTGCGTCCCAATTCAAGTACTCCCGTCCATCCATTGTTATTGCTGAAAGCGACGGAAAAGAAAGAGGCCGGAAGGGAAGGGACAAGGGACACAGAAGGAAGGCGAAAGAATGAGGAAAATAAGGAAAGGAAGGAAAGGAAGGAACAGGAAGCACAAAGGCGCCAGAGTAAAGAAAAGCTACCATCGGGCATAAACAAGGACCGTGCACACGAGACACGGAAAAGAGACTCATTCACCTCACATCGAACTACTTTCACCTTCACTTGCATATCACCCCGTGGTGCCCCTCTGAGTTCCAGTCCAGGACAGCGTCAATTCCCTTCCGCTTCTTCTTCCATGCCTCCTTTTACTATCTTTTCTCTTCTGTTTGTCTATTTTTTCTGGCATTTTTACTTTAGCTCAATTTTGGAACACATCATACAGACAATGGCAGAGTGCCATTCACGTATAAAATTGAGGTCCGTATTCCAAAAAATGTTTAACAATCATTTTGGTACAAATTATCATGGGTCATGGTTATTTTGCCCCAATGTTTTATGCAGTTATTAAACACAAAATTTATCTACACTCTTAGAAAAAAAAAGGTGCTTGCAACTTAGAACCCTTTTGTCCTGTATGTATATATAGAACCGTAGAGATTTAACATGGGTCTCGTAACCTTTCTTTGGTGTGTGTTCATAGATTTCAAAAAAGTGTTAAGGTTTTTAGGAAAATCATAAATATATTAAAGGGCAGTTTTAACACGGTTTAGTTAAACCAAAACGTTATTATCTACCCTCACTACTTTGCAAAGATAAACGTGTCGTTTAGTGGTTAATAATGAACATCTTTTGGGAATACGGACCTAAATTTTATACGTTGAGATGCATGCCCATTGTCTTGTACGATGTGTTCCAAAAATTTGAGTTAAAGTAAAAAATGCCCCCGATCCGAAAAGAATGATTGTTCAATCAAAAGTCATCCAAAATATATAAAATTATACCATGTTACTTAAAATAAAACGTCCTGATGATAAGGCATAACAGTTGTTAATCCCTCAAGTTATATGTTCCGAAATGCAAGGTATAAGCCGTCTATTATTAGTCGGAGCGATAGGCATCCAATTGTATGGCCTTACCGTAAATTAGAAATATATACCACATTTTTTGCGGAACGTGATAGATAAGGGCTGTGTTGAATTAGAATCTGCCGGGGGGTGCCACCTTGGCACCTTTGGGCGTTTTCGAGAAACCCAAGATGGCGTGTCATATAGTTAATTATCTATCTATTCAACCTATATTATCAAAATATGGAGTTATAAATATAATATAGACCCAATGACAAGTGTATGGCACTGTAACCATGAGTCTTACGTCAATTCAAAAGGAGGCAAATCTAATAATTGAAAATATTTGCCTATAACAGCAAATACCTGCGATAAAAAAAATAAAAAAAATAAAAAAAATAAAAAAAATAAAAAAAATAATAAATGTTTTTATTGATACTAAAAAGTTGTAACATGAGCACTCAATATGGCAGCAAAAACGTGAATATCTCAAAAAATACTTGAAACAAATTTCAATTATTACCGTCAAGTATAAATTAGGGTGTCAGGTAAACAAATCAGAAAATTGTACCTATGATCATAACCAAGCGATATCAGGTAATCCCGATAAATAAAAATGGGTCAAATTATAAATTGAGTGCAATATATGTGAAAAAATGTAATTCCTATGGTATTTTGACAACTGTGCACCATATTAGTTTTATTTCGATTTTGGCGCATTTAAAACAAATTGAAATGTATGTTGTACATTGGTTAGGATCAAAGGTACATTTCTAATGTCACGGACACATTGATTTCGATTTGAAGGCTGTAATACTTATAAATTTGTGTCAAGTATTTTTTTAAGATATCCACGTTTTTGGCTGCCATATTGATTGACGTCATGTTACAATTTTTAAAGTATCAGAAATACATTTATTGTGTCTAACAACATAACCTAAGTACTCCATGTCTATTTTTATCGCAGGTATTGCTGTTATAGGGCATATTTTAAAATTATTGGATTTGGCTTCCATTTTGAATTTGAAGTATGACGTAATGTTACAAGTGCCATACACTTGTTCATTAGATCCTATGGTATATCTAGTAACTCTATAGTTTGATAATATAGGGTTGAATAGATAATTATCATTTATGGCGACGCCATCTTGGATTTCTCAAAACGCCCAAGGATGCCCAGGTGGCACCCAGCAGATTCTTATTCTACACACCCTAATCTATCATTTTCAGCAAAAAAATTGTGTATATTCTCAACTGTACGGTCACATGAACGTTCTCTCTGACTATATATGGATTCAGGGGTTTTATTGTACAATTGAAATATCATCATCTCACCCATTCAGCAATTGAACCCAGCAAACACAACATTGAGCAGTTTCAATGTGTGCATAACCAATATAGATAATATTTTTACACACCCACATGCACGCACGCACGCACGCACATACACACACACACACTCACGCAAGCACACGCACGTACACACACACACACATACATACATACACACAAAGTACACACATACCGACAAGAGGTACATTGTGGGAATATCCCCACAAAGTTGTGTGTTTTTGTGTATAAATCGGTATATACATGCATTGTGGGGGTATTTGTAGGTATATTCATACACTGTGGGATTATTTTGGTGTAGAATTTTACACCCTCACAGCAATATACAAAATCCATGTGTAACGCTGTGGGCACCCATAGCTTAGACCTATACCTACCCCCCTAGAGGCCAAAAAACAGCATTTGGCAGAGATTCAGTGTGGCATGTGGGCGTACTCCCATAATGACAAAAACGCCCACAATGTAGCTTTGTACCTATATTTACTCCCACAATGTACCTCTTGTAAGAACACACACCCCAAACACTCACCCCCCTCCCCACACACACACACATACAAACGCACTTTATTTGATTATTTCCGTCACTGTTCACGTTGTACACAAATTAACCACTTACATTTTATTGCATACTTGTTTCTAATTCAGACAACCAATTCCTAGCCATGAAGGTGTTTGTAGTGCTACTTTTGGCCGCTGTGGCCTACGCCGCACGCTATGAGAAAGCAACAACAAGAATCCCTGGGAGTTACATCATCAAAGTCAAGGTAAAATAACCATAGAGTGCATTTCAGAAAATATTTTTTTTTTTTTTTTTTTTTACATACACACACACACACACACATACACACATACATACACACATACATCTATACATACATACACACATACATACATACACACAAAGTACACACACCCCAAACACTCACCCCCCTCCCCCTCCACACACACACACACATACAAACGCACTTTATTTGATTATTTCCGTCACTGTTCACGTTGTACACAAATTAACCACTTACATTTTATTGCATACTTGTTTCTAATTCAGACAACCAATTCCTAGCCATGAAGGTGTTTGTAGTGCTACTTTTGGCCGCTGTGGCCTACGCCGCACGCTATGAGAAAGCAACAACAAGAATCCCTGGGAGTTACATCATCAAAGTCAAGGTAAAATAACCATAGAGTGCATTTCAGAAAATAATTTTTTTATGAGTGATGATATAGTTTAACCCTCATTTGGAACATTTTGCATCGGCCGCAAGGTACACTGTAAAAATTACATTGAACATTTACAATAAAATATTGTAAAGAGGCTTAGAAAATTACAGTATTATTATTACAATTTGGCTGTAATTTGGAAATAAGCCGAATACTGAAATTTGTATGTCTAATTTTCAAGGCTTATTATGACTAAATTTAAAAGTGGAGCTACTATTCAAATTTGAAAGAATATCAACATCATACACTATTAGAATTTTTTTAATTAAACGATTAAGTAAGATCCCGTAAAATGCAGCTTTACAGGTTTCCATTCAAATTAACAGTATATTTTACAGTTTGCTGTAATATATTTTACAACAAACTTAATTTTATATATAAGCACCGTAAAAAAGTTTACATTTGTGGATGATACCAAGTCTAGTTTGTTCTCTATAATGTAAAGAAGCCAAAAAAACCAACATTGGTTCCACTAATGTAACAGAACAACCCTAAAATTACATAAGGCCATGTACTCCCACAGCCTCTTCAAATCTATGCGAATGAGGGCAAACTCTGCCGCCACTTTTTCGCAGATTCTAGATGATATGGATATCTAAACGGTATGTTATACATAACGCATTGTTTGACATTTTCTTACCTTTGGGAATATAGTACCTCAAGACTGCATTCTTGCTACAAACCACACAATTTAAATGACATTAGTCTCAATAATCGAGGGATGGTGGCCAAGAAAACGAGATCCGTCACTGCATCAACATGATAAATATTTTTCATTTATTTCAAAAAGTTTCAACCTCATATATTGCACCGATCTTGTTTTTGCTTCGGTAAGCTGAGAAATTTCGCATAGTTGAAAGAATAACGTTTCACCCTAATTAGAAAATATTCAACAAACGATTTTAGTAAGTGTTGGTGCCCCCGGGGCACTGCCCCGTAGCACCCCCTTCCAACGTGCCTGGATTCCCGGCCTGAGTACGATCAATTAAAGCAATAATAGCACACTTTTTTGAAGAGCGCCCCCAATTTTTCAAAAATTTTGAGATTTTTACACGGTTGCATTGGTGACTGCCTAGTAAACTATACCTGTAAATGTTTACGCTCGAAAATGTCTATGTGTCGCAAACGAAGGGATTTTGTATTTAGAATAATATCGGAGATCTCCGATAATAATTCAACGGTTGCTAGAAACGGATTTCCAATATGAAATACCGTCCATTAGTTGTTTTATTGGTTCAGGCAAGTCAAGTTAGTGGTTATATTCTTGAGGTGGCACTATTTCATCATGGACGGACATAAACTTAGCTTTTCCAGCTCTGCCGTTAATTACAATCCTGGATCCCAATTCTATATTAATTACAAAATCGCTTATTTTATGATAAATACGCATTTTTTAGCATTCTCGTTTGCAGGTGTAGTTTCTTAGACAATTACCAACATAACTGTGCAAAACTATCAAATTTTAAATTGGGGCACTCTTCAAAAATGTGCTGTTATTGCTTTAAATGAGAATTGACACAAATAAAAATGACTTTTAACTTCATCTTCAAAAAACTTTGCTGATATGAGACCGCTTTATAATACCCCTCAAACACATATTCTCCCGTTGGTAACGTTCCTTACCCTATACAGAGGAGCATTTATCCCTTTGTCTTGTGGTACATATTATTAAAGACTCATTACTCTACAAATCATGCATTGTTTTATACATGTAGGATAGTGTATCTTTAAACGGATTTGTTCACCAATTCGAGAGCGAGTTCTCAGAAGGTAGCATCAAATACAAGTGGGATAACATCGACAGTATCGCAGTCAACCTACCCGACGGTTTGGTGGAACGTGTAAGTTTGATTTAATCACTTCTTTGAATTTTTTTTTTTTTTTTTTTTATTAGATTTCGCATAGTTGAAAGAATAACGTTTCACCCTAATTAGAAAATATTCAACAAACGATTTTAGTAAGTGTTGGTGCCCCGCAGGGGTGCAAAAAATGCGGGAGCTGGGAGCGCCGCTCCGAGGAAATGGTTGAAAGTCTAGTAGATATCTATGTGAACATTGCAGGTTGCTCCTGAGCCTACAATTTTTTTGCACCCCTGGCACTGCCCCGTAGCACCCCCTTCCAACGTGCCTGGATTCCCGGCTTGAGTACGATCAATTAAAGGAATAATAGCACACTTTTTTGAAGAGCGCCCCCAATTTTTCAAAAATTTTGAGATTTTTACACGGTTGCATTGGTGACTGCCTAGTAAACTATACCTGTAAATGGTTACGCTCGAAAATGTCTATGTGTCGCAAACGAAGGGATTTTGTAATTAGAATAATTAATATCGGAGATCTCCGATAATAATTCAACGGTTGCTAGAAACGGACTTCCAATATGAAATACCGTCCATTAGTTGTTTTATTGGTTCAGGCAAGTCAAGTATAGTGGTTATATTCTTGAGGTGGCACTATTTCATCATGGACGGACATAAACTTAGCTTTTCCAGCTCTGCAATTACAATCCTGGATCCCAATTCTATATTAATTACAAAATCGCTTATTTTATGATAAATACGCATTTTTTAGCATTCTCGTTCGCAGGTGTAGTTTCCTAGACAATTACCAACATAACTGTGCAAAACTATCAAATTTTAAATTGGGGCGCTCTTCAAAAATGTGCTGTTATTGCTTTAAATGAGAATTGACACATTCAAAATGACTTTTAACTTCATCTTCAAAAAACTTTGCTGATATGAGACCGCTTTATAATACCCCTCAAACACATATTCTCCCGTTGGTAACGTTCCTTACCCTATACAGAGGAGCATTTATCCCTTTGTCTTGTGGTACATATTATTAAAGACTCATTACTCTACAAATCATGCATTGTTTTATACATGTAGGATAGTGTATCTTTAAACGGATTTGTTCACCAATTCGAGAGCGAGTTCTCAGAAGGTAGCATCAAATACAAGTGGGATAACATCGACAGTATCGCAGTCAACCTACCCGACGGTTTGGTGGAACGTGTAAGTTTGATTTAATCACTTCTTTGAATTGTCTACTCTACTCCATTCATTTCATGATCATCATGACCACGAAAACATCCAATGAGCTGACCACCTGAACTCGCTTAGAAGCATCCTAAATGTCAAGTTTGGTTTATCCAAAACTAATCACTTTTTGAAATCCAATTAAATCATTCTCTTACGCATTTTGCGCTTGACTCCAAATTAACTTCACCTTATTTCCTTTAGCGCCTGATTTTGGACGTACAACCCTATACCTGCTCCTTCAAGAGCCTTAAAGAGACCATTAGGTATCGGTCCCTATAAACGAGTTGGTTCATTTGCCCGTGTACGATCGTGGCGTACGCGAGCAGTCGATCCAGAGTGGGGAAATTTCCCCAAGTCGTCCCGCCAAAGGGGGCAAAATTCATAAATCGTCCCCCCGGGGAGTTTGCTCCAATTAATCTGGGGAATTGGACAAAATGTGCGCGTAGCGCGCGAAAATGCTAAGTTACTTTAAAAACTTTGCCCAAAATTTGGACCGAAAATTGGTTGAATTCCCCGAAAAAGGATGCTAAAAATGCACATTTTTGGCCCATATCGTCCCGCGTTTTTTCGAGCCAGAGGGAGCAAACTTGCCCCCCCTGACCCCCGGTCGGTAAGACCACTGTGTACGATGTAGGTTTATGTTGGGTACTTTGATCCGACACTCAAACAAGAAAAAGTAAGAGAGAAGGAGAGACCTCACGCAAAGTCGTTTATTATTCTCACACTTGCCCTTCATCATGTATTTTTCTCGCATCATGATCTATTGCCTTGACAGCTCATTAGTCTAGCAGATTTCACAGGTTCCCATGCACCCCTTAACCTAAATCGAACATTACTTTTAGGATCCTCTACGACATCTCTTAACGAAGCCAAAGGAGTAATAATGTTTGGGGACAGGGGCAAGGGACATGAGGGTAGCCGGAAGTATGAAGTACGGGGGTGAGGGAACGTAGGGGGAGGAGGGACGGAGGAGGTAGGAGGAGGTAACGAAGTGTCGAGTGTACTGGGGTGGATTCAGCTTAGGGTAGTTGTTCGGGAGGTGGGGAGTTGGGTACGGGGGAGAGTGGTGAACGGGAGGAACTCACGGGGCTCTCTTCTTAAGGACTGACTGAGGATAGATAATCCCAACTGCTTTTAATACCTGTCAATAACAAACTTCAAATTATATTTCACTTTTATTAATGTTCGCAGATGACACGCCTATTTGGGGGGTATTCTAACAAAGAACATATTGGCTTGAATCAACTTTACATAGAATTACCCTATCTCTAATTGGTTTAAATAATAAACTTTCTCTAAACTTTACATTAATTTTAGGTATTCAGAACTAACCACCCTTTAAACACCAAACGATATTAAAATTATTATTGACAATAAACCACTGAAAATTCAAAATTATTTTTAGGTGTTATATTGATGATGATGACATGTCTTGAAAATCAAAACTTCCCTTAGTGTAGGCGTACAATGTATTTCGTGTTTTTTTTGTGTTAAAGAGCAAAATTCCTCTTGATTCATTCGTGTTTTGGGGTGAACATGTTGGAAAAAATTCTTGGAATTTTTTTTTTTCAAACTTTTTTAGCGGTGTCAAATCCGATGGCCGCCAAATCATAAAATCCATTATTCTTAGATTCTGAAGGCAGTATGAGGTCCAAATTGATGACAATAACCCATATTTTTCGATACCAGAGTTCCACAACACGCAATTCAATCAATATGGCAAGCACTTACACAAATCCTAAAGTGAGCGTCCAAAATGGCCGCCAATAACTATTTTCTGATAACACGCTGATTAACACCAGCAAGATGGGAAATAGATTCAATTCATGGTTGTATGTAATTCTTGTGTGTGCGAGCGAACCCCACATCTATACATTTTCTTTTTGGTACATACTTCAAATCAAAGATGGCGGCCAATTGGCCGCCGAAAAGCGCTATAAACAGACTTGGTAATAAAGACAACTACCGATTTTAAAACATTTGGGGCAAGAACTTACTGTCATGCCTGACCAAGAAATACATTCCAAACATTTATGTTTGCTTACGGCCGTGCGCTTTGAATCCAGATGGCTGCCACCGTATTACTGATAATGCTAAATTGTTTATGTTTTTTTTCACATAGATCCGTGTCATAACAATATATTTGATAACATTTAAAAAACTCTAGCATTTACTTTTGACCAAAGAATCATTTACCATTTTTGGTTAGAAAACATATTCAATTAATCCACACATGGTGGCTCATCTAGATGCTCCTGTAAGCACTTTCAATTGCTTACTCTGATAATTTTTCATACACCTATTTCCTTCTTATGTTTATACACATTAGGAAAATTTGGGAATAAAAGAAATCATAAGTGTTTTATCAAAACTTTTATAAATAATTATAATTTTGGACACTTGAGAACTACCATTTTGCTTTGGTTTACGGTTTCAAATCCACGATACTGGTCAAATGACAACTGCGTATAAGCACTCTTATCTATCAATAGCCCAAACTGGCGCTTCTTCATAATACCTACGTCATAATTATGTTATGCATCAGAAAAAATTTGAAGAAAATACAAATCAGCAACGACACATGGGCTCTTGTCTATTACTTTCGTTTTTAGACCCTTCAACCCACAAGATGGCGGCGAAAATGACCCTTGTAGTCACTAATCAATAGGGCCTCAAACTTGCTATTGTTTATATATAATACCGTAACAATTTTATACACATGAGAATTTGAATGAAATCTAAAGCGAAATCGTAACGAACTGACTCTAAAATAGTGTTATTTTTCATACAGCCTTGTGCCATGATTATTATATCTTGTAATCAAAACATACATAAAATCGTATACTTTTGAACACACGGAACTCATTTATTTTTTGCTTTTGAATACCATAATTCAAACAGATGGCGGCTAATATGGGCCATTTGTAATCACTCCTCAATCACCTAAATGTGATTTATCATCATATACATTTTATGCATGACCGGTTTGGAGGGCATTTTCTCCTCAGGGACTAAGGGGATAATATATATTTTTTTATTATAATGTTTAACAGCTCACTCTTGACCCCATGCAAATTGTTCTCTTATTATTTTTACAGAGCGTTTTAAACAATGGCGACACCCTTTTGACATGATATCATTAGGGAAATGCCAGAGCTATTACCAGCCTCAAAAATCAGAAAAATCCATTGCGGGAATCTGCCATATAGGCCTGACAAAGGTCACATTGGTATGTTATTCGCCCTCTATATGCCCGATTTCCGCATAGAACGACGTGTAAACAGCTTTTTATGAAAACTCGTATTTGTCCGCAGAAACTTCATCAAATGTTTAAACACAGATGTAGATATGGGTATAATACTCTCCAAATCATTTGTCAAAGTGTGTCGCCGTTGATATTTTTTGTTTTATTAATTCTCGTTTTGTCAACAAATGAGACTCTCAACAGCTGTGGCTTCAAAGCCAAAATGGTTGACAAAATGATACTGCGTACAGCATAATCACATACCAATATAATGGTTGTTTATACGCATCCAGGAAAGTCTAATACAAATAATAAATGAAAGCACTAGAATACTTTTAACATTAGAAACATATCTACCATTTTAATTTTTAACATCTCAACCCAATGTGGCAATTTTTCATATCATACCTAAATATATGTTGTATCACATTAGTAAAGAAGCACTAGATCTACGTTGGATCACATGAACCTCTATCAGTAAGTTTACTACATGCCGTTAAATCCAGAAATGGTCACTAATATGGCCATTGACACTATCAATAGCCAACACTGGATTTTTTTCTTAACTTAATATAAATGAAGCAACTATAAACTTTGAACACAAAAACTCATTCTATGCATTTAAGTTTTGTGAACATTACAGAGATTAGCAGCGATTTGTTAAATCCAAACACTGAAACATCATCAAATCTAATTTTTTATATTTTGTTACTTGCATGTTATGCTACATAACCTGCAAGTGGTTGGCCTTGAAATCCGTGTATTAAAACGACAGCAGTATTTTTTTGCTCCTATTCTGTCGTGTTATAGAACTCGTTCAAAATTCCGACTTGAGATTCAAATAGCTGTACCCGGGAAATATACAGATTTTCAGCGTGATAATTGTGCACCATGATCAATCTTTGACCATAAACGCAAACTTTGGTGGTTTTTGTTTATCTTGTACTGGTGTAAAACCCAAATCAGCGTTAGTGCCGATTGTGCGACGCCTTCGCTCTATGTCTACGTTGCGGGAGACGGTACTGACAAATTTCCTGAAATCCTTGCTCATTTTTTTTTTCAACTATTTGTAGTTTGTTTCTACATTAAAGCAGTTAAGGAATTGTACATCTTTATCCCTGATATATATAAGTTTAAAACGTGCATTTCCACGGTTTTTCGATTCTCTCGCTTATCGCTGCGAATCCCTTTAATAACCAAAACTGACGATATTTCACAGCATCTATTCTCCATGTTAATATTTTTTTGCATTCAAATATGAATAACTATAATAATATGGTTTAAATTAATGCAGCAACTCAGATCAATCCTTTGGAACACTCATTTATCATTCGATTCTTTATGTTTTGTAACTCTGATAAAAACAAAACTGAACTAGGTACTTGGTCATTTATATTTGAAGCATTTTACATTTAAACAAATGGGGAACAGTATAATCTGCGTATAATGTATTGGAGTTTTATCAAAAATTAAGCAAAAAACCCCTAAAAAATTTATAAAATTATCAAAATTAAGTTTTATATTAGCTTGGTATCTTGGTTTTTCTTCTTTATTAAACACTTTAAATGGTAAATGAGTTTTCTTGTATCAACGTGTGTATCTATAGTTTTGCGTCATTGTATTCTGTTCCAAATTTTCGAATGCGTATAACATAATGTTATATAAAAAATTCAATTTAATTGATTTTTCTATTGATTTTTTGCTAGCTGTATGGTAGCCAAGTTAGCCGCCATCTTAATTTGAAGTATGTTTTTATTAACTAATGGTAAATATGAGGTTCCTTTTGTCCAAGGACGCACTCGAAGTGTTTTTGTGTTAATTTATAAAAATATGATGATGACTATGGATCTATGTGAAATCATTTTTAGAATTTTACTATTGCAGTATCCACTTTACGGCTGGCCGTCATCTACAAAACAAATGGACGATAGTATGGTCATTTTAGATTTGAAGCATTTTCCATTTCAAAATTGGTAAAGTATATCTCTTTGCGCATAATCACGGATTGGCGTTTTATTCACGTTTTTTATCAAAATCCAATTTTCGTATTTAAATCCAAAATAAGTTTATATTAGCTGTCATGGCTTTTTATTCATATTAGTACAATTTAATGATATGAGTTTCTTCTTGTGGCAAAAGTGTATCTATAATTCTTCAGGTGGTATTTATATTCAAATTTCCGATGCGTATAACTAATGTAGGTATGAAAAATCGGCATTTTTAGGCTATTGATTTTTGCTTATGCGTATAAAGCATGCCGACAATACCGCCATCTTAATTTTGAAGTATGTTTTTTAAAACATAATTGGTACTATGATTCCTTTGGTCCAAAGGACGCATCGACGTGTTATTTGTAATACAAAATATGATGACATGGATCTATGTAAAAATCATTTTAGATTTTACTATTAGTATTATACAGTATACTACGTGGCCACAATCTTGGATTCAAAGCATGTAGCAAAACAAAGTGGGAATTCGTTTCTGCGGTCTTCAGTATAACTACAAGTTACTGCCCGTTAAGTTATAATTAAGGTAGGTTGTCCTTAAAATTACTAGTTTTTAGCTGTTGAATAGCGCTTTCGGCGGCCATATGGCCGCCATCTTGGATTTGAAGGTTGTTAACCAAAAAAAGTCAGATGTGGGTTCCTAGTACAACAAGATATATACACCCATGAATTGAATCCCTTCCTCATCTTGAATTAGTGTTGATGTAGCGTTTATATCCATAAATAGCTTTGGCGGCCATTTGGACGCCATCTTGTGTAGCAGGTATACGTAGGTTTATTGTTTATGTGACTGCCACATTGAATGTAGCTGGTTGTGGTTTGAAAATATGGGTATTGTCGTCAAGTTGGACCTAATGCGTTAGAATTACCATTATAATGGAAATTGTGTATTTGGCTGAAACTGTGAAATTTATTTAAAAAAAACGTTTTTAAAAAAAATTCCAAGATATTTTTCCAATAAGTTACACCCAAAAGACAAAGAATCAAGTGGCATTTGCTTTTAACAGAAAAAAAAACACGACGGCTGTATTTGGACATACCAGCCACACTACATGTTACTAAAATAATTTCTAAATCAACGGTATCATCAGAAAAAGTGAAAACCCTTTCTGCCCGTGATTCAGTGACCACCTTTACGATGGTCTTCCTTACATCAAACTACTGCCCATTATCTGGCAGATAAAAATAATTACCATCTAACATTCTGTTTTAAGGCAAAAAAAGATCATACGGTCCAAGTACTAATTCCCTTTGGTTAGCCCATACAAACCCTCTTTTCTTCTCCATGAATACGCTTATAATCATGACATCTGCGTCTTTCAGACGCCCAGGTTATGTATAAATACTATCATGACCTATTCCGCCAATATCTTAGATGTCATTTTTTTGCTGACAGACAAGACGTCATCCCTATTGAGACACCCGATCATCTAAGGATTTGTACGTTAGACAGACAAACACCAGACTGCTAAAAACACCATTAGGATCCAAGTGAGCCCTTGATGGAATTCATTGAAAGACCGTCTTAAACAGCCCCATCCTTAGCTATTTATAAGCAATTCTCAAAAAAACAGCTCATTGATTTTTATTCTGCAACTGATTAATTATCTTATGATGTGGGTAACTATACTTATTCATTAGATTTTAACTGGTTGTTTTCTGGGTTTTTATTTCAAATCTATTAATTGTAAATTTTGGTCAGCATCTGTATTTTCCCGTGTGCTCATAATTATATGTATGTTATACCTTTTCAAATAACGGTTCATACTTTGTGTCAGGTGTAAACTTATGCATGGGTGCCTAATACACGCCCTGCGTTTTAGTGGCATCCACATCTCTTCCTGCATATTGAATATTACTTATATCTAAATCAATATTTTGTTAGTTCATATTTATATTTGTTACAATTTTTATATTATGTACATGTGCAATGAGATGGAAATAAACCTGAAAACAGAATTTTGAGTTACCAAACTCAAATATTGTCTCACGGGTCCGTTTTGGCAGCCATCTTGGATGTAAAGAGATCCAGTCATATGAAGTGGTCAATTTAGTTGAAATGTATCACAAATGATTGGTCTCATCATAAGGAATCAGAAAATAACTTTGGCCATATTTGATATGTTTAGTTACCAAGGGACATGGGTAAAAATGTGATGTCATTGCACTTTTGATTTGTCAGTGACATGTAACAGGGGCCAAAATTTCAAACTGCATGGATTGACAAATTTTGTGTCAAAATTGTAGGTATGAGCATGAGCAATGAGAACGTAAGTTGCTTACTATCTAGGATGTTTAGTTGGGTGCTAAAAGTCAGTGTAAAGTTAACGCTTGATAAAATTTGATTGTTTTTGATGGGACTTGGGGACTACTAGTCTCTGTTCCTAAACAATCCAAAACAAAAAGATACAGAAATCGTTGAAATGTGCATTCTAGATTGCTCATGCTAATACCAACAATTTGACACCAATTTGTCAAGATTGAAGCATTTGAAAATGATGGTCCCTGTCAAATGAACAAATCAAAAGTTCGATGACCTTTATCACATTTTAACCTATACCTCGGTAAAACTAAACATAACAAAGTGCCAAATTACATATTTTCTGATTCCTTAAGATGAGGCGAATCATTGAGATACTTTTCCACTAAATTGAACCACGTTTTAAGGATCTCGTTAGATTCAAGGGCTGCCAAACGGACCCCGTGGGACAATTTTATTTTGGCAACATTCAGAATTCTTTAAAGGGATTATTGGTATGAATCTATCGGCAAAGATATAAATGACATATCCCTAAAATTATGGCGTTACCAGATGGTTGGCATGGTCATTGGAGTATTCCTTGCGAAGAAACACCATTTTTATGATAACTTTCGAAGCAGTAGACGAATTTAAAGTTTTAATTTAACGCTTTTCCTTTAAAATATAAAATTTATCAAAAATGCAACAGTGGTGCCTAAGTGTATAAAATGAGCCTGGGATCTTGAGAAATATAGTTTTGTAAAATAAAATGAGGAACTCTTATTATACAAAAGAAGCGCGATCGTCCATTGAAAAAGTACGTAGATGATGAACCACACATAGGGGTTTCGAACACTATATCTATACATTGGATTGGAAACCTGGGCTTCGTAATTGAGCAATGACGGCCATATTAGTTATCCAAAAAGTAGCGGGGACTGTCAGACCCGTTGCCAGGAATTTATTTGGGGGTACGGATTTGCCAGAAGTGGACCTTTTTTGTCGGAAACAATTTCTTTCGGATCGTTGCGCTCGTAGGTTGCCCCAAATGGTTTTACCGACGCATCCAAAAAATATGAGGGGGGTGGGGGTTAGGAAGCAGATACATATCGGTGTAACAAAAACTGTAAAACAATAATAATAGTAATGCGTGGGACCACTGCATTGAACAAACTATTCGCATAACCCACCATTACAGTAACAGGCGCAAATTTCAACATCACAAGCGGACCTTAAACATGGCAAAGCCGGACCTTCAAGAGATAAAAGCGGACCTTTGTCTTTTTGGGGTGACGACCCCTGGCTACGGCCCTGGGGACTCTCGTGAAAGCGGTGTTCGCTTCCGGATAAAAATTATGAATTTTTGCACATAAGTACTTTAGGCATTGATAATCCATAAAATTAGATGGAAGCACTCGCCAACCCCTCTTAATGGCCCCCAGCTTGAGGTTTCAAGGTTATACAGGGGTTCAAAAACTTATAATGTTCCAAATGTGTTAAAAGGTACACTATAGTGTTTGATGGTTACAAGGGAGTATACAGGGTTAAAAACGTGGTAAATTGGTTGACAAAGTGCAATTGAGGTGTGTACATGGGTCAAGTTAAAAGTGCTTTGATTCAGTTAATATGTGGTGCAAATTGTTTTCTTAGCGTAAGGATTAAAATAGGAAATAGTTTACATTATCTGTTTTGCTTAGTTTACGTTATATCCAATAAAAAAGGTCACAGGTCAATGAGAATCCAATAGATGCCACAAATAGCTGTTGACTATTCGCCATTTTGGTAATAACCAGACACGTAAGAAGTCAAAACAGTCCTATATTTCATTCTATGAGTTAAAACAACAATTGAACACATTTTACTAAAATGGAGCAACTTCTAACCCCTTGTGACCCCTGTACAACCCAAAATTGACTGTTTACCGTTTTACAGTTTGTACCACTATACTCATATACGTCACAGGTAGTATAAACTATACCTTTTTAGAAGTCCTTGTAACCAGACAGACCTTATGGGGCTTTTCAACAGGATCGGACATTTTAAAAATTTACCCCTGTTAACCTTCAAATCCAAGCTAGGGGCCATGAAAGGGGTGTGGCAAGTTGCTTCCATCATTTGTTTTTGATAATCAATGTATAAAGTACTTGTGTACCAAAATTCACAATTTTATCCAGATTTGCACACTCACATAAGATCTGTGCACTACAGTCCCCCAGTAAAGAGCCCAAGCAGGTGGTTAAGAGCCGGTCATTTATACAAAATTTGTTCCCATTGAAATGTGGATAAGCGACATAGCAGACTACAGAATCAAGCCAATTCAGCGAGCTCATCTTCTTAAAGTGATTTATTGATATGAATCTATCGGCACATATATAATGAAATATCCCTAAATAAAACATACCAGATGGTTTTCATGGCCATTGGAGTATTCCTTTGCGAAAAAAATCCCGATTTATTCCGACAAATGTATACAACGGTACAGCAATCATGGAAGCTACCATGTTTATTCCCTGTGGTATATTTACAACGCCGCATGCAATACCGAAACAGAAGCCAGCGAAAATATATCACGTGACTTCAGCAAGTTTGCCACAAGCCTCATCCTTGTGAAATTCGTTGAGCACACAAAGGATAGGGGCGAAGTTCGTTTAGAAATTTTGATTGCAAAAAAAACTACACTTTTTAAAACCTCAGTGATTTGAGAAAAATGTAAAGAGGGGTGTTTTAGATATCATTTTGTGATTAACAAAGGTTTTAGTTGGCCTAAACACTAACAATCCATGAAAATGTGGACATTTTAAAAGGGGTCGCGTAATAGTTATAGTTTTATCGCAGTCGCACTGTAACCACTGATCTCTATAAAATGGATTGGTTACACAACAGTATATTAGATGAATGGAGCAACGGGCGGACATTGGTCTACCGAACACAACAGCATTCCAGAGACACCGTTTAACAGAAGTTGTATCCCGGGTGCAAGTTTTAGAGACATGCCATCCCATACTCGCAAATACAGTGAGCTCACTGAATTGGCTTGATTCTGTAATCTGTTATGTCGCTTATCCATATTTCAATGTGAACAAATTTTGTGTAAATGACCGGCTCTTAACCACCTGCTTTGGGCTCTTTTTGGATGACCAATATGGCCGTCAGTGCCTCAATTACGAAGCCCAGGTTTCCAATCCATTGTATAGAGATCAGTGTTCGAAACCCACTAATGCGCGGTTCAGCAATCTACGTACTTTCAATGTACCGACTAGCGTTTCTTTGTATGATGAAGAGTTTCCTAATTTTATTTTAAAAACTATATTTCTCAAGAATCCCAGGCTCATTTTATAAAAAAATAGGCACAAATGTATGCCGTTTTTGATAAATTTATATATTTTAAAGGAAAACGTTAAATTAAAGCTGTGTTTTTAATTTCAATGTTAAAAGTGAACGCGATAGTCTTTCATAGAGGCCAGAACTTGACTAACCACCGACCATCTTTCAATTAGTGTGAAAGACTATACATGGCTTGTAGCAAAACGATAGCGTAAATAATAAACATGGCGGCTTCGTTAAATCGTCTACTGCTTCGAAAGTTAAGCATGAAAATGGTGTTTTCTTCGCAAGGCAAACTCCAATGACCATGAAAATCATCTGGTACGTCATATTTAGGGATATTTCATTATATATGTGCCGATAGATTCATACCAATAAATCCCTTTAACAAATTGTATGAGTATTTCAATCCCACTTCATTCTATTCGATTGTATTTTTTACTATTTAGCTACTTAAATTGGACGCCATTGAATACGTTGAGGAAGATGGCCTGTTCTATTCACAGGCAGTTGGATCTTGGGGCCTAGATCGTGTTGATCAAAGGTCTGGGATGGATAATAACTACTATCCTCCTCGTAAGTATTAAGGACCTAGCGGTTTCCCAGAAGTCATAGTAAAAATACCCAGATGCAATAACACCAATACACACGTTATAAACTATACATTTTAAGAATCCTTGTAATCAGACGAAAACTTGAAGATATTTTTAAGGCAATTGGAACATTTTGAAATTTTGACCTATAGTAAACTTTGACCTTTGACTTCGAGGTCACGGCATTAAATTCGGACATACTATCTTTTAATGTCATAACAAGCATATTAACACGATGAAATAAAGTACTACAGATTCAGCAATAGAGGCATTCAATTGAAAGATTTTGTATCATTTTAACGTTATTTATCATTCGGGCCTCAAAGGGCGCGTATTCAAAACAGCCAGGATCAATTATGATAAATGAATGTATTATTATACGTTATTCCTCATAGTGTAATCAATTGTATCTGAAATTCAATATTTATAAAAAATTACAAGACTTCATTAAAGATATATGCAGTTACCATGAGAACTGTTATAGACTTCAAATTGAGAACTATAAAATATTTTGACTTTGAGATCTATTTGACAGCTGGTTTGAAAGGGTTTACCAAAGTCAAACGATTGCATGTATTTTTGGAATACAAACAATCCTCCAGTTGGAATTTATTCTGACGCAATTCTAAAATTTGTTACATGATTGCTAACAATGTTAACTGATAAATTCTTCCGCAGGCTCTGGCTCTGGTCAGACCGTGTATGTTATTGACACCGGCATCAGACACTCACACAACGACTATGGCGGCAGAGCTAGCTACCACTGGGACTATCAATCTAGCGTAAGTGTCTGTAAACCTTAGAGAAAGCCTCAAAATAAAACCAGGCCTTAAAGGCTGACTCAGAGATTTTGAAGATTTTTGTGTGTAATAATTTAAAATAGTAAACTGGGAACTAAAGATAGTAACCTAAATTGCTCAATTTCAAAGTCTGAGATGAATCGGATTTTTCGTTTTCATGCAGTAAACATGTATGTATGGATAGCAGTGCCATAGGATACTGTGTAAAACAAAAATTCCGGATCCGGAAATTCATAGCAAAGTTGTGATTTTCTATATGAAGGACTTCGATTTGGGCTTATCTATTTCACACAGTGATTAGTATACGGGCAAGCGTTATATTATGCAAAAAACACGAATTGTTTGAAAAATGAGGGCGCCCTCCTCGGGAAATCTCTGAGTCAGCCTTTAACGAATACATCTCGTAAAACAATGTTTGATTGGTTCCATTGTTAATTTAAAGGTGCAACGAGAGATTTCACATATCAGGTGTCCCGAAAAAACATCGAAAGTCCCGAATTTTACACTGATGCAAAGCTTTACATTAATAATGTCACCCATTGGAAAGGATTAAGCTGAGAAATTTAACAAAATTGGTAACTTGCAATTTCATATTGGAGCAAATACGAAATTCAGCTTCTCCTCTGTGTTGGAAAGCTGTTCAGGGTAATAAGCATGGTGAAAGCTGTGGAAAAGTATTAGGATGGTTGATAGGCCAACTACAGTAGGCCACCCTTCGTGGAAGATCATTTGTAAAGAGTGCATTCCTCTGGTAAATGTGGTACAGATGCCAGCCGCCCAAGCCCAAATTATCCTAGTTGTATGGTCAAAAGATGATGGAGAGTAGTGTAGTGTATTTCTTTCTGTGCATGGATTTCTCTGGAGTGCCGTTCTTATGTTGCAGTTGTTGATACTTACCTTTCACTGTTGCATCTGTTCCTATTCAACTCTGGTATTTGTCAAAATTTAATTTATTCTATTCTTTTTTGGTAAACGCCTATGAGGAAATATCTGAGAACACAAACGAATGGTTTCTACATGAGTTCTCGTCTGAATGAAAGTTGTCACCATGTGCCCCATAACCACGCGCTCTATAGTGGCAAATTGTGATTGTTGATGGTTACCTGGCAGACGACCAGCCATCTTGAAGCACACTGAGAATATTAATTAGTCAAAGATTGTCTTATTTGACTAATTAAATATTAGACATGCACATTATGTTTTATAATCCACAAAATAGTGCTAAAGAGTGGTTTGAATTAAAAAGAATGTTTTTTAAAGATTTTTCGGAATAAATTTCATAATTGCAAATATTTATACAACTTGAAAACTAGGACTTTTTAATTACAAAATTAATAAAAAGACTAATTAGCAAATGACCCATGTGTACTTAAATTCGCCATTTTTGTGCTTGAAAAAGTAATTCTAGTCATTTGGTGAGTCTAAAGTCGTCTTTATTAGTCAAAATAGTTAGTCATTTGACAAATTAAAATTCGTCAGTCATTAATTTGTCATTTTAAAGTGTTAATTTAGGGGTAATGAAATATTTTGTAATCATGACAACTACTTTAAAATATGGGAAGGTTATCTTCCAGTATAGCAAACATGTTTCCAGGATTGAAGTACATTATTATGAATGATAAAACAACTGATTGATTTGCCTGACTAATTTTTAATAAGTCAGATAAGACACTTTTTTGACGAATTAATATTCTCAGTGCAATGCTCAAAGTGTAATGCTTTAACCTGAGTCAGATACAATGTAGATTTTTATAAAAATCAATCAGGTTAATCTGTTGGTATTTCTTTGAAAGTTGTATTACCAAATCCAATGCATTTCAATACCTTTTCGCTCTACCAGTCTCACAAAGATTAAGCATATCTACGTGAAAGTGGCCCAACTAAAATTTACACCCTTTCACTTAAATTGATTGTATCTCTCGATCCAGGGACTTAAATGGCATGGGGTAAACTGGAATTGATAGAGGGATAATTGGGCCTTCATATAGTGCATATAGGTTTAATTTAGCAAAGATTGACACAAATATTTTGAATTATATATTGCGTAGGTTTAGCAAAGATTAAGACAATAAATATTTTGAATTATATAGTGCGTAGGTTTAGCAAAGATTGAGACAATAAAT
Organism: Ophioderma brevispina; assembly: GCA_023653785.1. Classification (NCBI taxonomy): domain Eukaryota; kingdom Metazoa; phylum Echinodermata; class Ophiuroidea; order Amphilepidida; family Ophiodermatidae; genus Ophioderma; species Ophioderma brevispina. The sequence continues at coordinate 31,630 of JAMKCH010000289.1, read as the reverse complement.
ATATTGAATTATATAGTGCGTAGGTTTAGCAAAGATTGAGACAATAGTGCGTAGGTTTAGCAAAGATTGAGACAATAAATATTTTAATTATATATAGTCCAATAATTGTATGATTTGACCCCACACAAATTGCAACAGAAACAATTTGGTGTTAATATACTCTGAAATAGTCCTAAAATAATATATTAAAAGTCTACCAAAATCAACCTAGTGGAACATGTAGAAATAAGGGGGCAACGTTTGTACAGGGGTAAAAAATTAGAATTGTTCGAATTGATTTAAATGATGTACCAATTTATTGGGCTACTCCTAAGGTTTAAAAAAAGGTGTATAGTTTGCCCTATTTACGCATTATAGTTTTAGTACAATAGGCTCATAACAGTTCAAGGTCATCCTGGGGTAAAATTCATAGAATGGTCCGATTTTGATCGGACTGGTTGTAAACTGTTAAATTTGCCCCACAAAATAACTAAATGTAAATAGATTCTTTGTTTGAACTTTCTATATAAGAATTACAGAGCTATGACTAGTGACCTCCCATAGACCCTGTGGCCCCCAGTAACATTTTGCGTTCCAATTATGCAACAAATATTATAGATGGTGCAACCAGTATATTTTCGGGTTCTGTACCATTAGACGAACAATTTGACACTATTTTTATAACGAACGGATATATCTGAAAATTCACCCCCATCGTGACCTTGAACCTATTTTGACTCATAACTATTGAATTACAACCTGCAGATATGGCAAACTATACTTTTTTTAATCCTGGAAATGTAACGAACACGTTGGCATACTTTTCGACGCGTTTTGATACTTTTCATATTTTGACCCCTGTATAAACCTTACCCCCTTAAAATATATGTTCCACTCCTTTGATTTTAGTAGACTTTTGATATGTTGTTTTTAAAGGTATTCTCAATTCAATTCTGTTGGAATTGATTCTGTTGCAATTAGTGTTGGGTTAAGGCAGCATTCATTCTATTTTGACTGGCCTAATAGTGCGTAGGTTTAGCAAAGATTGAGACAATAAATATTTTAATTATATAGTGCGTAGGTTTGGCAAAGATTGAGACAATAAATATTTTTAAATATATAGTGCGTAGGTTTAGCAAAGATTGAGACAATAAATATTTTGAATTATATAGTGCGTAGGTTTAGCAAAGATTGAGACAATAAATATTTTGAATTATATAGTGCGTAGGTTTAGCAAAGATTGAGACAATAGTGCGTAGGTTTAGCAAAGATTGAGACAATAAATATTTTAATTATATAGTGCATAGGTTTAGCAAAGATTAGCACCAGAAATATTTTTAATACTTTTTTTCTGAATGTTGCATTTTTTGGCATGCTCTGTTTTTTTTTTTTTTTTTTTTAAAATATATGTTCCACTCCTTTGATTTTAGTAGACTTTTGATATGTTGTTTTTAAAGGTATTCTCAATTCAATTCTGTTGGAATTGATTCTGTTGCAATTAGTGTTGGGTTAAGGCAGCATTCATTCTATTTTGACTGGCCTAATAGTGCGTAGGTTTAGCAAAGATTGAGACAATAAATATTTTGAATTATATAGTGCGTAGGTTTAGCAAAGATTGAGACAATAGTGCGTAGGTTTAGCAAAGATTGAGACAATAGTGCGTAGGTTTAGCAAAGATTGAGACAATAGTGCGTAGGTTTAGCAAAGATTGAGACAATAAATATTTTAATTATATAGTGCATAGGTTTAGCAAAGATTGGCACCAGAAATATTTTTAATACTTTTTTTCTGAATGTTGCATTTTTTGGCATGCTCTGTATATTATATGGTTGCCTCTCTCGTTGCGCCAGGCTTGCAGGTTCATTTTTGAAGTCATCTATCGCTCACGCTCTTTCTCCTCCCCTCTCTCTCACATCAGACCCGCAATTGTAGCCACGCCCTTGTCTAATACATTTGGCTTATTTTTAGTAGTGAGATTTGAAAGACTACAAGTGTAGATTACGTAAAAGAAAGGAAGGAAAATTAATGACTAAAAAGCATAAGTAGCAAAGCTATATACAAAGCACATAGCATTCTCTCTCTCCATCAACGTTCGATGCTTTTTAATTTAACTTTGAAATAAAGAGACTTATATTAAGAAAAAAAATATTTTAAAAATTTTAACAAAGATATTTTATTTACCACAGAATCGTGGTGAAGATTGCAACGGACACGGAACCCACTGCGCTGGAACTGTTGGTGGTTCGACTTATGGTGTATGCAAAAGTTGTACACTGAAATCAATCCGTGTGCTCTCTTGCTTTGGATCTGGATCAACCACAAATATTGTCAATGGTAGGTAAATTAATGTCTCTACTCCTACTAGCATATGGGTTTTTAGTAAATCAAAAATCGGTTTATTGTTAAGGGCATGGTTTTTCAAATACCAAAACCCTATATTCTGTCACCATATGGTGTAAACCTCCCAAACTATATTTCTAAATGAAAGCGTCAAACGAATTAAGCTTTACTCTGTTCTCGATCAATGTTAGTTAATGTTGCCTCCCATCAACGCTCTTTGTTGACAAAGCAGTTTCAGTACATCTCACAACGTGGCCAAGTTTTTTTTTATTTTTACCAAATTTGTGATAATTTTGGCAAAACATCCCCATCAAGTCAACCTTGCACCTCCGTCAATATGCAAAAGGTGACAAATTTGCTGAAACCCATTTACTCATTGCAATACAGCCTATACAGCGCATGAAACAACAACAACAAAACTTTTTATGGTGTGCAATAAAATAATGAGACTCTACTGGTTGATTTGGCTTTGTGATGGCTTGTTCGTATCAACCAATTATATTTCACACTGCCGATGTAATGCCAAGTTTTCTGAGCATTTGTAATGTATCATCAATAACAAAATCATTGAAAACGCTCGAGTATGATGAAGTTTAAAATGAAACAAAAGGTGGGATATATTTCTTTGACCATTACAAACTCTTATTTGGCATTTTAGTTGTAGAAAACCTCATAGAAAACGTTCATATACCACAAAGGTGTAGATGAAATTTTGGGACACATTTGTTTCACCATTGGGAACTCGTAACTGACATTTCTGTTTTGATGACATCTTCAAAATTCAAGATGGCGGCCAACATGGACGTCTTCAAAGATAAAAGTTCCAAATTAGAAAAGAATTTCAAAAGCTAGCAAGACCATATGTTTGTTCTACAGATAAATATTTATTAATTAAAAGTATAATTAAAGTGACGAGACAGTTTCGAAGATTTATTTGTTATCAGACTTATAAAATCTTGATCAATACATTACAAATATATGACAATATTGCAGTTTAAAGAAATTTTTAAAAACCTGAGTTATGTTACTATAATTTTAAAATGTAGGTTTGTTACCAAACTAACAAAACCGATCATGAGTATCTGATTGTGGATATTGTAGAAATATTTTGGTCGCCATCCTGGATCTTAAGCACAATAACAATAATACAAATTATTATGCATCTGTGGTGCAATACCACAGTGCGATTAGCGCGTACCGCCCAACACTGCACAATACGCAAAAATATGGGCATTCGGTATGCAACTCGTGAAGCAAATACTGTGTTTTTATTAGTTTTGAAGCCATTTTAAAAATATTTTTGTCAAGTCAGCTTCTTCTTGCATAATAATAATAATATTGGATGGCCTTTTTCGGCTGATAACAGAAAATATCGCCCTCCCCAAGAAAATATCGTGCTCGTCTTCGACTCGCCCGATATTTGATCTAGGCTCGGGCGATATTTTCTGTTATCAACCTCAGCCATCCAATATTATAAATATGCTCTCCCTTAGAAAATTATTGTGTGATTTTGTCCTCATATCACTTTTTATTAGTTTGTCCAATATACAGTTTTTCAATAATTTTGTTATTTTGGAATGCAATTTCAATATGCTGCCTTCTCTCTTAATTCCAAAGATTGAAATTTCAATCTTTTAGATTGACATTTCCATCTTTGGAGTAAGATAAAAGGACAATTAAAATAATTTCAATCTTAAAGATTGGGAGGTATCAATCAAACGCTCTTACAACTGAGATATGGTAAACTCTGCATTTTCTGATTCCTTGTCTTCTTTTTAGCGTGTCCACAAGTCATTGGTGTCAGGATTTATTCAGCTGAGTAGCTGATCTGGGGCCGCGTGTATCCATGATACGGACGCTACTAGAATCGGCCCACTTTGGAGAACTGGGGCGGATGGGAACAGTCAAGGGGTTTACACCCTACTCTTATTCGACACTGACTGCGATGTACATGTACAGTTGTGACTCTCGTATTACACGGGACCGATGGCTTAACGTCCCTACGAAGGACGGGATTCTTTCATGATTCATTTGCCCAATTCCAAGTGAACCATGGAGGAGAGCGATAGTCTGTACAGATTAAATCCAGAATGAGCACCCGAATTAATCACAGCAAGTGACCCCACCGGGATTTTTTGGTAAATTTGCGCCACAGGCAAGCACCCTAACCGCTAGGCCACGCTCTCCCACTGCAAGACAATTAACATGATTAATTTGTTATGTTTAGTGTGCATTAGAATTCGACAACATTTCACTCTCGCGCCCGGGGAAGAACTTGTTCTTGCAAAAGAGAAGCAAAGACGAAAGCCGCCTATTTGGGGAAAATGTTAGCTTCTCAGCCCCTGGGTACGTTTTCAGCCTAGGTCTCGTTGCATGCCCGCAGTGTCGTACCCCTACTTGCAAATGGTGGGGCTGAAGGGTGGCCAAGGCTTTTTTTGAGGGCAATTTGGGTCCTTCTCCATAGACACTGTACAAAAGTCGTTCATTGGGGGGGCGAAGGGGGGGGGGGCAAGAGTTCTGTTTTTGGGGGGGGGGGGGGCTTGCGCCCCCCTGCCCCCCCGCTGGTACGCCACTGCATGCCCGTATTCTCCAACCGCTCTCTGGTACAATAATTTTATTTCCATTATTGTTTTCTTCCCAGGTGTAAACTCAATGCCTAACAATGGCGGTGTGGGTTCAATGTCTCTTGGAGGCGGTGCATCTTCATCCCTTGACAACGTCGTAGCTAATGCATCTAAGGGGATTGGTCAAATGGTCCGTGGCAGCCGGTAACGATAATGCCAATGCTTGCAACTACTCCCCTGCCAGAGAGTCATCGGTATGTATGGGGCATATCTGAACAAGGTTTACTGCTATAATCTATTTTCTAACATGTGCGAGTCCTATAATTCTAACCTTGCTTAATAGGTACAAGATTTGTAATGTTTAAACTTTACATCCGTAATGCAATAGGACCTGGCAGCAAAAACATAGCAAGATGTAAATAGATACTATCAGATTCTAAATCACTCCTCAACAAATCCATGAGAATCTGATTGACGTCTATGTCTACGGTATGTTCCTTGTCCCAGTACGATTCTTCACTCCCAGCTGCACGTTTGATTGCACTTTTCCAGTCGCTTGCCGGTGTGAAAGTAATTATAGTCCGCCGGGAGCCACAGCTCGGGCTCCATAGACGACAACGGAATAAAGTGTGAAACTAATGTTGCGTGAAGAGTCGACTGATTCGAGTGCCCTATTGCCCTATAGTACGGCGGACTATAATTACTTTTATACCTGCATATTTTCAAGAGTGTCAAGAGTAGTTTTTGTATGGATATAAATTTGAAGTCTGTTGGGAAGGTAACATTCTCAATGTGGAGGAGGTGTAGCGATCCCCTAGAGCATCATTATATGGTAGAGTCTCAATCTACCAATCTTCGAAAAAGAGATGGAAACTGGTCCGTCCCATTCACCTTATGTCCATTGTTGTTATTTTTCTTACCTTACGCTATAATAGTTGGCGTTGTCTCATACAATTAATGATTGCAATGGAATGTTAGGGTACGTCTTTAATTTTATAGTAATAATAATGAGAATTTATAGAGCGCATAAAACAGTGAACTCTAAGCGTTGTACACAGTACAGACCAAGACATAAGGATATATTAAAAATAAGATGAGGCATTAAAACATAAGCAAAAGCATTAGCAGAATTAAACGAGTGAGTCTTAAACCGATATATGAATTACGAAATTGAAACATAGTCCCTGTTAGTGACTAGCAGTGCCTTATAGATAGGTGCTAGCACTGAGAAAGAATTGGATTTACATATACTTCTCACAAAACAGATTTTGCGATGCAGATCTCAGTAACCTAGGAGGAATATACGAAGACACGGGTCAGACAGATAAGTAGGAGCGATAGCAGACAGAATACTGTACCTCAACAGAGCAATTTTGTACACAATCCTATAGCGAGTCGGCAGCCATTGTAGTTGAAAAAGAACATAAATATGATAAACATTCTTTGATATAGTGGCAATCCTTGCTGCCGCGTTTTGACAAGTTCTAGTCTGTCAAGATCCTTGTAAGGCAGGCCTGCGAGAATACAGCGCAGTTGTCCAGTCTTGAGGTGACAAATGCATCAAAATTATCTAGGTAGCTTGCCAATTTTGCAAATGGCGAAGGAGGCACTGGGACAAGGGCTGTTTACGTGGTTAGTCATTATCAGATGTTCATCAAAAACAGTTCCCAAGATCATTAACGGGGAGATCCTAATGGACAGAGGGATATTTGCCGCATTTCTGGTATAGTGGGATTTAATATGAATTACCTCAATCTTGGTGTCATTTAGCAGCAGTAAATCTCTCCACTTTAGACAACCTAGCTGATCGGCTGAGGGCTTCTTTATAACATATAGTTGGGTAGTAATGGGACATGTGAGATTCCCAATTGGAGTATGGTGCGAGGAACACAACATAAATTTCCGAAAAACACAAGTTTCAAAGTGATACCAGTTTATAATGACAGAGTCGCTAAAAATTTTGATTTGATTTGATTTCAAAGTAACTGGGTAGAAATTGCATTTAAACGTTTAATTTATATCCTCATTTATTTTAAAGGTGAAACTACAGCCTTAAAATATCCCCCAAAGTTATACGATACTATGTAAAATACAAAATTCTCGTTTTCAAAATCGAGTGATATGCATGTCCAAATTGTGGCTGCTACCACTGTGGATTTAATATTTCCTGTTTATATAGATTATATGGATGTAACTGTATAAGCCTCTCTATGGCACGGTGAATTACATGAATCCCAAGTGTGGAGTTTGTAGGTAGAGTTTTACAAAAGTCTACTTTATCATTGTGTTCAGTAGTTTGCTGTAATTTGAGGTGTTTGAGGAGAGCAAGAAATGACATAATTTAAGGATGTAGCCCACATGCAGACAGGCTAATTCATACATGCGCGCGGGCGTTTAAACAAGGTCCGTTCAGCCATACTCTCTGTGAAAATCAATGGTCACCACTAGTTTGCAATTCATGGTGCGCTAACAATGCGTACAAGTAAAATCCTCAGCTTGCTGTTTGATTTTGTATCGGAGCTTCTTTTTCAAACGCTTCTTAATAACCTTATGAAGTCCCTAACATAATAGAAGGTTCGATGCTATACATGGTTGCTAGCTTCTACGCGGAAACATTTTGTTCGATGAGTCATTAAGAAAAAGGATTTGCACATTCATTCCAAGTTCAATATTCAAAACACACTGTATTTGCCCAGGGCTACAATCTATTTCAGCCCACGTTTTTTTTTCAACAGCGACCCATCACGTAGGTTCTACAGACTAGCATGAGAGTCGCTCGCTTTTCTCCAACTATGGAAGCATGTGTGTGGATATCTTTGCCCCAGGATCCTCTATACCAGTATCTGGCATACCAGTAAACACGCTACCAACACAATCAGGGAACTCAATGGTTGTGCCAACAGTCTCAGGTATTTAATATAATCGTCATTATGATTGAATCTTAATAGCCTACTAATTATGATTCGACCCATAACAACTAGCAGAAGCAAAAGAAACATGTTGTGATTAATAGACTGTAATAAAATAATGAAAAAAAATAAATAAAATTTACCAAAATCAACTTCGTGGAACTGTAGAAATAAGGGGGGGGGAGATTTTGTACAGGACAAGAAAGAATTAGAATGTTAAATTGATTTAAAAGCTGTACCAGTATTGGGCTACTCCTAAGGTTTGAAAAAGGGACATAGTTAGCCCATCTATGATCGATAGTTTTAGCCCGGGGGGGGGTGGGGTAACTCATGAAAAAGGGTAGGTACATATGGTGCCGCCGATTATGAGTCACATTTCACCCTCTTAGCTAAAAACCAATGGGTCGTTTCCCCATGTACTCTATGATGGGTCATTTTTTGAGGTCAATTGCTACTGCTACTATATAAATTGGGTCCATTTTTCAATTTTTGGTCGCAATCTACTATGAAAATGGAGCAATTTTTTTTCAGATGTCGGTAAAAGCACAATGAAAATGGTTGATTTTTTTTCGATTTCGGAAAATACTATGAAAAGGGCGATTTGCTAGATTACTGTCGGAAAATGTTGCGAAATGGCAAAGCCAACTTATAATAAGGGTTAAAATTTTGAAATTTTAAGATTTGATTTTGTATTTTAAAATGTATTTTTCGTCACTATAAACATGGCGTCGATTTTTTACCCGGCGGATGCACACCCTGTGACCAATTTGGGGTCCGAGTACCCCCGGGAGTTAGTATATAGGCACATAACAGTTGAAGGTTATACTGGGGGAATATGGTCCGATTATGTTCGAACTGTTTGTAAATGATCAGTGGTCCCACACTAAAAAAGTAATTGGACATAGAGTCTTTGTTGATAATTTTATGTCCTAAATTCCCTAAATGCCCATTTTCCACTTTTAAAAAAATCCCGAGCAGGACCCTATGAAAGATGCTCCCTAGATTTCTAACGACACAAATATCGCTACGCTCTTGTTTGCGGTGATCGTCAGGTTTAGTTTCTAGTCATTTTCCTATAGGGACATAAGGGATATAAGAATCGAGTTAGACTAGTGACCTCTCATAGATTTTGTAGCCCCATGTCACAGTTTGAAATTCCCAATTATGCAAGACTTAACTAGTAATTTTAGGCTTCTTACCATTAGAGTAATTTGACACCAATTTATAACGAACGGATAAACATGAAATTGTACCATCATTGAACTTGATGAAGCTATGTTGACTCATAAGTCCTAACTATGAACTACAACCTGCAGTAGGGGCCAAAACAAACTATACTTTTTGGAACCACTTGAATGTGACATTGAACCTGATTGGTATACATTTCTGACGCGTTTTGAACCCTATATACTTTCAACAGTATAACACGCTTTACTGCCCAGTTCAGCAGCCATAGGTCTTAATGTACTACTGTGTTGGGTGTCCCCAAAGAGGTTCTATAATAGAGTAGAGAGGAAAAACGGAACTTTCACTTTAAAGAAGTGACACAAATAAAATAATAAAATTAAAAAAAAAAATAGAGTACCAACAATAGAAAGCAATGGCTGCCTCCGATTCTTCCAACATTACTGTGGGTGCCGCTTGCATATACACTAATCGGTAGTGATACAAATTAAGTATTGTGTTAGAGGTGCAGGGGTAATAATAGTGTACCGGATCATTGTGCTCTAGATACTCTTTTTTCATTAATGCATATACGACGCTTAGGTGAAAAGATGTATTCATGAGGCGGTTATGAAATCAAGACGACTGATGTGTCATTCATTCGTTGTGTGGCATGGGTTAGGAATTAATGTAACACCAATTAGCAACACACATCCAACAACTGATCTTTGGCGGATTGTTGTATCGAATTTGAACATTATGTGTGTATACAAGCACCCAAACTAATAATTATTAGTGCAATTTGCAAAATGTCAGCCCCAGCAAGAAACGAATGGTTTTGAATGAAGGGTTTCACCCCAGTGTTTGTCCATCTAGGATTTACAGTTAATACCATAATCCAAGGTTAAATGTTGCATAAACTATCCCTTTGTAAACTGCGCTAACAGTGATTTAGCAGAGGCAAGCCAAATCCTGAGAAGGCACACCAATCTATAGTACTTAGTATACTCGATTCATTGATATGTGACCCCGTACCTTCTTGCGGAGGTGAAAAAATCAAGAGGAGCACAGGGACTTCTGTGTAATCATGTTATGTGAGGAATAATGTTAAGGCCTGGAAACACTATCATGACTATTGTGGCGTTTCCATAATGAATGAAATTGGAATTTAGTGGAGGGTGAGTGAGTTAAATGAGTGTCCTCCAAGATAATCCCGGGTTGGCGGCATTTGAATTTTCATTTTCCCTCTCCGCCTTAAGGAATAGGTCCCAAACGCCAGGGGGACGAAGCGTATCAACGCGAATCGACTAGATTTGCAGTGCGCTTTTCAAAGGACTGGATTAGTGGTATTATGACACTATATCTCAAAAGCCAAAAAGCAAATGTCCGAAATATTACTTTGTTCACTGACTTGGCCGCAGAGGTGTAAAAATACCTATTCCACTCCTTCAATTTTGGTAAACTTTTGATGTCTTGTTCTTAAAATACAATTATGGAGAAATGATTCTTTCCAATTAGTTTTGGGGCGTTTCTTTTTTTGGTAGGCATCATTTGTGTCGTAATTTCCCGAGTATAACGCCTTTCCAGTTCAACACCTTAAGTAGCAGAGAGTCTTGCGCTTTTTTTCTGGTCCAATACCAGTAAACGAAAAATGATTACTTAAGGATTCGGTTGATTTGCCACCTCATGTATAACAAAGAAACTACCCTCATTTATGCTCTAAATAGAAATACCGGACCTACAAAAATGTTTAATCTTTTTAAATGCCATTTCTTTACCAGGCTTAACAACGAAATGTTAGATCAACTTTTTTAAATATATCTCATTTTTACATAATATTTTAGAAATCAACATACTACTCGTTTATAATAATTATGAAATATCACATTGCTTAACGACTATGTATATTTTAAATCGTAAGTTTGCTAGATATGATTTTTTTAAAGTTCTGTAGCTTTATGAGTGCTACACACCCACTGGACAAAGTATTGCACAACATGTAGAAAAAAAATTTCATAATCACAAAATTATTTCAAATTTGTACCACGGTTCTTAACCACATGTGAGGCATTGAATGCCAAAGTTGTGTTTTTCAAACAAATGTTATTCCGCAGAATCATAGAGTGCCAAAAACATTTGATTTCTTTTATCACATAAATATCATCAAAAACAACAACTGCGTATGGCGATACACAATCAACAAAGGACCATATTTCGGGAAGTCACACACGTGACCGAACTTTATTTGCCTCCCATGACAAAACAACCAATCTAGCAAAATTGGAAACATTTTTTTTCGTTAGGTTTGGACAAAATCTAAACAAAAATAATGTTTCCACTTTCGCCAGATTATTTGTTTTGTCATTGGAGGCAAATAAAGTTCAGTTACGTGTGTGACATCCCGAAGAATGGCCCAAACCTAACCAAATTTTTAAAATTTACCCTATATTAGTTGACCCCTCATTTTACAAATTCCCCCATTTCTCAGCCATTGGCGTAGCCAGGGGGGGCAGCTGCCCCCCTGTGGGGAATCTTGCCCCCCTCTTGCCCCCTGAAAAATTAGTGATTTACATAGGCCATATACTATACTAACAAATTTTAATGTACGCTTGCCCCCCCTGAAAATATATGTGCCCGCCCCTTTGCCCCCCTGAAAAAAAGCTGGCTACGCCACTGTTCTCAGCTGTTGGACCAAACATTTCCAATTCAGAATCCTTCAAATTATAGAAAAACATCTTCAGATCTTCATCCCAAAACTTAGAGAATAGGATCCTCATTTATGACAGCAGATCTATCAGTTTTGATAAAAAGTCGTTTTGTTGTCAATCAGGTTAAAATTTGTTTTGAAAAAAAGATGTAAAATACTTTGGTAGCATATTGATATCGTGCTTGTACATTATGAAGATAGCTTGACTTTAAATATCTATTTCAGCCTTTAATTTATCCCTAATTGGAATCTTAAAGAATAAACAAGAGTCTAGGTTGTTAAAGCTTGATGTCAAAGTACGGCAACTTTATAAGTCAAAAGTCCGCACTTGTGGTTAGAACAATTCCACCCTTTCTTATTCCGAGTTGAGCTAATAGAAGTATGCGTTCTCTTAATTCGTTGTGATATATAAATTATCGCATTTTTAATTTGAATGGCTGGTATTCTGAAATGGAGTCTAACTTTAGATCCGGGTTTAAACCTGGGTTAGTCCTACATGAGTGGACCTTTTTCCTTTCAAAATGCTGTGAAAGTTAAATGTAATGGGTGAGAAAATTCCTGGTGAATGGGCTGCAATGGCCCATCCGTGAGGAATTTTCTCACCCGTTACAGCACATTTTTAGAGTATGGTTTCAACCCAGGTCTAAAGTTAGACCCCTTTTCAGAATACCAGCCTATAACTTGCCGAGTAGTCCAGAGCTGATAGAGACACAGATTCCTTATGTAAATGTCACAACATTATAATGCATAGGCTATGATGTACAATCCGTTCTAAAGATATACTATATCCCTGTGATACGGTGATAATATCCCCCGTTTGTTCACGCAATACGAAAAATACCTATGGTTGAGTGCAGTATCACATGAGGCCGTAGGGGATAACGAATTTATCATTTAGTAGACAGGAATACCGCCGATGTGGTAAGCCTAAAGTAGATCAGATCTAAATCTGGAATAGCACAGCCAGAGATGGCAGAGTTAGATCATGGTTACACTCTTTCCAAATAAATTAACAAGTTCAGCAGGCCAAGACCACAGGCTCCCTTGTGTAGACCTGTAGATCTCTAGTATCACCTATGGAGGGCTACAAAGTACAAATCAACAAGCTGCCATTCCCAATGCCTAAATAGGCAGTGCACAGTAGTTGAATTCTGCAAAGTATGGGGAAACCTTAACTCATCTCTTTAAAAGACTTCCTGGTAGTGGTCACCATTTCTCTAAAACAGGGGAATTTGAAAAGGCATACTCGTGTTTCACGGCCCACTACTTTACTGCCAAAGCATTACAACGGAATAAAGCTATACTTTCGTACGTGAAAGTTTTGGCGGGAAAAAAGTGGGCTGTATAACTTGATATTGAGAATTTATACATAAAGAACATAGAAATAAATGACTGTATTTTTGCATTGCAGCATCACAGAGCCATGTCAACAGTGTGTTGAAAAAGGCCATATTGGATTGTGCTTCTCAGAGGGGGTTGGTAGAGCAGTCTCTTCCAAATACACTAATTTTATGTATGGAAAGTAGGGTTCTAATACAATGGGTTTATCATCACGGAATACGGAATAATATTACGTGGGTTAGGCTATTGCCTACCAAGGAAATACGGAAATATAGTAATTATGCCTGTTAGCCACTGAATCAAGTTTCATGTGTACTAATGAGAAACTTGGAATGTGTCTAAAATATAGATGACATGTCCCATATTTCAACTGCACTCACCCTCCTTACGTTATTATTTTAGGGGCTGCTGCTCTCCTTCGTGCTAGGGGTGTATCGGCGGGAAGTGTGCCCAGCACCATGGTGAATGAAGCCACCTCTGGCGCTGTTGGAAACCCAGGGTGGGGCAGTCCAAACACATTCCTTTATGTATCTTAGATTGTAGAACTCAAATGTATGGTAAGTTTGTATTTGAAATGTAATAAGGTCATAAGGTAATAATTTAAGGTCACATTATTGCTCTGGCCGTATGATAAGATAGAAATAGTGGAAAATGCAATTACGGCTAGTAACAATAATTAACCAATTACTTCTGCTGCTGTTTGAACAGTACTGAAAAACCTATACCACTGCAATTGGCAGCGCAAGTGGGCCTTGCAGTGCCCTGTATTGCCACCGTGTACAATTATTGCATTCAGCATCATGATTAAGTATACTTTAATGAATTTGCAGGTTTTATTGAGTTGCAGCAGAAAGTCCATAGTTCCTTTGGTGATATAGCAAACGCTGTGCATTTCACATGCAGTGCAAGTACGAAATAACCTTAAACACGCGAAAAGAATAAATTCAAACATAATTAAATACATAATTTACGTTTATGAGTTAAAAATTATGTACTTCTTGATTTAATGCAGCACACACATCACATTTACTTTGGTGTGTATATATATCTCTAACGTCTCTTAAAACGAGAGAAATTTGAGTTGCTAATAATATCTGTGAATTAGTCATGAATAAGTACATACAAATATGAGAGAAATTTATTTATGACAGCGCGAACGGACCCATCACTTGCCGTGGTGGCGCGATGGATTATCGCTCTCGAGAACTATGTAAGAGGTTGTGGGTTCGAGTCCCATCCACTGCGATTAATAATGCTACGTTCGCGCTGTCATAATTTTTTTTTTTTTTTTTTTTTTTAATATTTTTAAAAAAATAATTCTTTGTTTCTATTTTTTCAGCAAGAATTGGAAATGACTGCTGACGAGAATTGGATATGACTGTTGAAGACTTATTGAAATTTGCCAATACAGCACTTCTTCATATTTATCAGAAAGCGCAGTTTTTAATGTAAAATATAATAAGTATACTTTAGATACCCCCACGTTTCTAGGGTGTTCATATATTATAACCATCCCATCTTGTGTTGTTCAGGTGCAAGAAGACTACAACGATTTTTAGACCCCTTTGCTTTCTATAAAGCAGCATGCTTACAGATAGATACTTGTTAAAGATTGGTTAATATATTACAAAATAAACGCAGAACATAAACTGATTGGTTAGGGCAGTTCAAACTAAAGATGACGTCTAAATGCAATTGTTGAGGTAGTGACCTAAACATGTTTTTTACATGTCATTATTTTTGGGTAAATTCCTTTAGTGAAATACAATTCCTTCAGAAGAACTACACAATCCATACAATATTCTTAACAGACAAGGTCGCCTTTAATGTTCAATTTGATAACTTTTCACACGACTTCAAAATAAAAAAAAAAGTTTGGAACCTGCCATAAGCTACTCTCTATCTTATTAATTTTCTACCTTATCCAAACTTGCACCTCAACTGCCTGATCAATATACTTTTGCTACAATCCAGGGGAAAATATTTTGGAACTCTTAACATGAATTTGTGCGTCTTCATAGGGCTGGCACCTTCTCAATTGAAGTTAGATATCTTACACTTTACCATATCCTTCCCAGCTCCCAATCCAGTGTTGGGGAAGTTGCAAGGCTTCTGACGACATGACTGCGATCAACATTGCATCTCTCAAACTCTCAAAAGCGTTCAAACATTCTTCCCAGATTGTAGATCGACCTAATGGTCAAGAACGGTATGGTGGTGATATTCAAACTCGCTGACATGAAATAAAAATAAAATGGCAAAATCTAAAACATCTTCAGTGTCTAACAAGTTTCTTTTTTTAATTATGGTGGTGTTTAAATATCCACCCGTTATTGAAAGGTGCATTCGTGATTCCAGCACCTCCTGTTGTATTCATGTTTCACTAGATATCCTTAAGAACAACTTATTCACAAAATTTTAGTTGATTGCGACCTTGTGGTTTTGTGTTATAAGCATTTCCTTGTTTCCCCATGTCCCCATAGGCCACTGTGCTGTAATTTCTGTCTGTTAACGAGAGAAAATACAAAATTGCGAATTTCTTGAAGATATGACCGAATTTGTACGGAAGATTATATACAAATGGATTACTAAGGCTAACAGTTCAGATAATATAAGGTAGGTAAGTCGGGAGGACGAGGTTGTGGATCACGAAATGCCCCTTTAAATGTGCAACGAGAGATTTCACAAAACAGGTCTCCCTAAAAAAATGTGAACATTCTGATTTTTGCCCTCACGTAAAGTTTTCTATCAAAATATCCCCATGTGAAATAAAAAGCTGAGAATCAATTCTTTGTTATAAAAAATGTGAAATTTATTGTAGGATCAAATACTAAATTCAGCCTGTTTATATTGAAATTAAGCAAATTAGCATTGCCTTTTGTTGTCACTTTCAAGGCATTTCTGTGGCTAAATATAGGTAAGAAATCTATTGGGGGTCTTCCTGAAATCACTACATATGACACAATATATGGATGCCTCAAAATCTCTCGTTGCACCTTTAATATTATCAACTACTTCTCTATTTGTTACTACATGGATGTATTAGCTGAGGGAGTCTTTGATCTTTGCTGGTGACACAGGCCTGATGCAACTCTCTAAAGGTGACCGGCATAGCACGTCCAGGTCCGGAACAGGAATGACTGGTGGTGCGCGATGGGCTATGTAAATGATAATTGACGTAGGTCAGCGCCTAGCTACGGCCTAGCATCGGAGCATGAGTTTGCATACTTTTTGGTCGAAGGGACACGGGCCTCGAGACCAAAAGCGCATAATGTCATGCAATTATCCGTAATACACTTTTATGGATATCTAATCTTTCCCTGGAGAAGCCCAGCGCACGTGAGTATTGAAAAAAAAGTGCGCTCGGCCGGATTCGAACCGGTGACCTCCGTATTACCACCACGGCGCTTGCGCCAACCGAGCCACCAAGGAAGGGTTGGCAGAGAAGCGATAGATATTATCTATAGGTGTTAGGTCCGAAAGGTGCCCCTTGCTTTTCGCGCGGACAGCATCAGAGCGGTATCTTTACATATGCGAATGGTATATATATTTTAACTATAATACTTGTAGTGTTTTCATCTTCCTCGAGTCAGTGACGTCAGTGTGTAATGCATTAGTCGCAGCATTAAATCGCGAGCGTAGATTCAGAGCGCCGACGTATGCACGCGCGCGTACAAAGGTGGTGCGAAAATATACACGCAAAACAACAGCCTGAACGCATTGATGTTACTGACTCGAGCAAGATAATTGGAGTATTTTTTCCAGGTAGACATGAACATTTATTTAAAAAAAAACAAAAACAAATGTCAACCGCCTATGTAAATATACAGTTCTGATGCTGTCCGAATTAAAAGTTTTAGGTCTGTCCATTCACCGCGAGAGGTAAAAGATATATTTTAATGGCCACAGGTAAAAAGTTTATGGTACTCATATCAATGTATATGCATGTATGAAGATTGTATTTGATTCAAGTCCTACTTTAAAAGATTCAACCAGGTGTTTCAATTGAAGTATCAGGATGAAAACATCAGCAATTATTTAACTAAACATTGTTATGAACACAATTTTACCATTCGCAGTGCAAAATATATTTCTTATCACAGCATAGGAGAAAAAAAATGCGTTCTTATATCAATAAACGCAGAGCGCAACTAAGTTTTTTATTTGGGCATTCAGCCTTGCAAGAGATTAGCGCTAAGCGGATTATGAGTTCCTCATAATGGCAACAAAAGCCTAGTCTCCACATGGCCAAGGATTGACCGTCACATCAACACCCCGTATGGAAATATACAATAACTCGTGACCAACGGAAAGATACTCCAAAACAAAGCTACTGACCACTGTCGTACATGGCTGAGATTAATTCAAAATTATGTTCTATGTATTGCAAATAGGTCGGTGAATACCATTGACCTTCATCTTCTTATCAAAACGGGGTCGAATAGACCCTATGCAATACGACGTCACACTTGGCGATTAACAGAAAATCTCTCTTGCCCTACAGAAGTCGTGTCCACACGGTCGGACTTAAGTCACTTTGTTCGGTATTAGTATCGGACATAAAGTGCCAGTGAGAACGCGTATTCATTGGTTCTAAATTTGGTCGGTATTAGTATCGGACTTAAAGTGGCAGTGTAAACGAGCATTAACGGCATTAGCGCTTAGTTCCGACATCTGTAGGTCCGATAAGCTTATTTAAAATTACCGGTACTAGCTGAACGGAAATGGTCCGTGACAACTGACATCGGAGTTATAAACTTTCACCCAAAGCGCGCGAAAACTGATTTTGTAAACAACGAGATATCACTAATAACCAAAATGACTTCGCCAATTTGGTTTGGCCAAATTTCTGTGACAACCAATACAAAAGTAATGCAATGTCCGTCCGTGATGAAAAAGTGTCCGTCCGTGATGATTTTCAATTTCAATTTTGATGAAGATGTTTAATTGATCTAAGTTTGAAGGTCAATATACAGTGAGATAGCTCAGCATGTTTTTTGTGTTGTAATATCTGACCTGCTAAGGAATAAAACACTTTGTACATTTTTTGGTCATCACGAACGGGCAATTTCGCATCAGAATGCTAACAACCGTGTGACAGAACTTTTTCTATAGAAATATTTTATAATATTTTTTGGGGGTTTCCTTAGAATAATTTTCAAGCTATATAGGTTTTATCAAACAAACTTTAGAAAGTTTTAAAGTAATAAACTAGGCCAAAATAATTATAGTGAAAAATGTCCGTCCGTGATGTTGGTTTTTAACACCCCAGTCCTGATCCAAAGGTCTCCACCCCTTGTAACTTGTTTAAACCATGGTCCAAGTAACTTGAGATATTACGGATAATCCTTAAAGTGATTTCAACACAAAAATCTGAACAAAATTTTCACCTTGATGCTAACCTTAAACCGATCAGGCTCAGCTTTGCTCGAAGAGGACGAGGCACGGAGAAGCCTGCATGGTTGTACATTCGAAACATGCAGAATGCTGCGCTGAGCTGGCTTTCCGTCAGGGGTGTAACGCGTAACTAGACCTCTAGCCAAGGGTGGACTTGACGATTTCTCCCTTGCAGTGCAAGTGGAGGATCAAAGATTAATTTCCCCAAATCAGTGGCGTATCCATGATTTTGGAAACAATAATGTAGGATTTTGGAAACGTTTAATGTACTCTCTTCGCTCGCCGGCCGACTCATTTTTTTGAGTCGCAAAAATAGACGGGATCAGGCTCTGCATGATGTAAATCATGTCATGCATATACCTCATCAAAATATCGGCTTCTCCCCGGCTCTTCTCTTCCCTTTCCTGTTCTCTTTCCTCCCTTTCCTTGCCCCTTTTTCTCCCTTGCCTTCAAAATTTCTCCCCAAATTTTTCCAAGGGTGGGTAAATCGCCCACTACGCCTACACCGAGTTACGCCAAGACGAAAATGACACAGAGCGCCTACACGTACATTACTAGTACCGGTGTAAAGAAACTGAGTGTCCTACCTATAAAATTGTCCGGTAGGTTTCAGAGACTGGGCGTCCTACGGACGCCCAGTCTCTGAAACCCGCTGTATGTCCTAAGGACACCCAGTCTCTGAAACCTACTGTCCGTCGACATGTCTCTATAATGTGCCGTCCGTAGGACACTCGGGCTCTCTTTAACCCGTTGTCCGTGGGACCACGGTCTTGGTAACCTACTGTCTGTAGGACACTTACTCACTGCAATCTGAGTCCTATGGACACTCATCTGATATTAGCTGTCCTATACAGACTAGTGCTGAGATATTGATGAGTTATACTGTATCTGAAAAAATTAAGTTATGAATAGGACGCTCTAGTTTGGGGGCACTCAGATTCATACAGCTATCACGAAATTGAGCGGCCCCAGGTCCTAGGACTCGTATTACTGTGACATGGAGTCCTATGCCCTTATATTATAAACATAATATAGAAAACTACCAGACGAAGGCATCATTTAGTGAATAAAAATAACAGGGCCGATCGAGCAGTCATGTGTGATACAGCGTTCGTGAAGACCTTCAACTACGAAAGTATTTAGGTAGATAGATAGAATAGCTGTTATGTATTGTGTATTTATGGGTTTATGATTAAGCACGGGTTCGAATCCCCATCATGGCGCTACTTTCGCTTGAATGTGCAGTTGACAACTATATGTAATAATTTTGATTTTGCCCTGTGTATGTTTATATATTTGATATTAAGTTCTTTTGATTTTTCGAATTATATAATTATTACTTGCTATCATAAGTTGTCATTAGAAATTACATTGTATTTTAACCTGGCTATCAAAATAAGCGTCTGTGGAC
The DNA here is from genome assembly GCA_023653785.1 of Ophioderma brevispina. NCBI lineage: Eukaryota > Metazoa > Echinodermata > Ophiuroidea > Amphilepidida > Ophiodermatidae > Ophioderma > Ophioderma brevispina. The sequence continues at coordinate 11,818 of JAMKCH010000289.1, read as the reverse complement.
AAAGTGACAAAGGAGTCCTTTATGATATTGGAGAAAAAAACTGGATTCAAAAACAATTGTTTTTTCTCAGCTCATTTTTGAAGGTTTCTAAAATTTCGAAATTAAAATGGCCCATCATACAAAAATATGAAAAAGATCTGGAGACATTTTTTTCTAATGCAATATTCAATTCTTTTGTTAATGGTTACCATTTTTGACCCCCTGACCTGAAAAGCAGAGTGGATTTGCGATTTTGCGCGCATGTCCGATGTTTGTTTTATGTTCTCCCTTCGAAAAGTTTAAGTCCGATTTAACTCAGGGACTTGTGTTTAAGGTGCAGTGAGGAACTTCTTCAAGGTGATTGATGTCAAACGGTAATAGATCAAAGGTCAAAGGTCATCTGAGGTCATGTCGTATGTGTATCTCTGTATGTGTGTGTGTGTGTTCCAGTTTCGTTAGGTTTTCGTTTTTCACGTCTCCTTCGAAAAGTTTAAGTCCGATTTACACCAGAATCATGAGAATTGGGGTTAAGGTGCAATAAGGGTTTCTTCATATGTGGATGATGTCAAAGGTCACGGATCAAGGTCAAAGGTCAACTGAGGTCACATTCCGGAATGCCATCTTGCCAGGGGGATGACGAAAGTTTACTTGCAGTATTTTTAAAAAATGTGGAGTGCAAACACTCACAATTGAGTAAAACTCCGATTGAGCTTGGTAAACTGTTTTTATATAATTCAATACCTGCAAATTATTCTAAAAACCTTGTGTGCCATACAAATATGCACATTTGAATTATTGGTACAGCAGACAGGGTTTTTCAACAGTTTGCCGACTTTTGGCACGAATTAAATACAAATATGACTTTTAAATATTTTTTTTATGGTCGCCATTATGTTTTTAATTTGAAAGTCAGGTCAGGCTGCCTCTGAAGTTTGATTAAAGAGACACTGGCACATTTGAAAAATAGTGCGCCCTCAAGATTTTTCAAAATCGATATTTTTGCATGATTGTAAGGCTTTTATCAGTTTATATACAAAAGCCCTCACCCGAAATGATTAAGACCAAATCAGCTTCCTTATGGGTAAACAAAACGATTTTATAATTTAACGTCACCGGCGACGTTAAATTCAGCAGACGACGAAAATGGCGTTTAAAGGTGATCCTCATTGCTCGGACGGCATATATTAAGCTATATACCAATGGAAAGCTTATGACTTCAGGATGCCAAAAATATCTTTTCCAAAAAAATAATCGTGTAATATAGCCGCTATAAACCAAAAACTAACCCTATATTTCGTTGCGATTTTACACCCAAAAATACGCGTAAGCTTTCCTTCTATGACCTTGGCAAATTCGTGTGACGTAGGCGATTGTATAAGTCTTGTTGCGCAATGCATCTTGCAATAGCTTCCAATGTAAAGGAACCCCAAATCGCTCCTCTTCTCCTGTGTTGAATTTCGCCAATATAGCGATAAATGTTGGTTGACTAGGTTCCTTGATCTCTGTAGATTGGTAATGATAATTCCCGGTGTGAGGAATTTAAGAGTCCTCCATATCAGAAAGTCCTAGAACTCTAGGTTTCGGAGAGTGAGCGTCCGTAAGACGCCCAGTCTCCGAAACCTTTAATCAGGATTCAGAAACTGTGTGTCCTAGGACACAGAGCTTCTGAAAACTAATGATAACTTTTACTTAGTGCGACCCGGACTCTGTATTTTGGGGGACTCTCAAATTCGTTACAACTATCACAAAATTCACGGTCCTCTCAGGAAGCGTCCTAGGACTCTGTGCTATGACGCAAAGTCCTAGGACCCTGTGGTACTGTGATGAAGTGTCCCAGGACCCTAATATGTGCTGTGCAATCCTAGGACCCAGTAGTACTGTGATGCAGTGTCCACTCCCAGGACCCTAAACTGTGCTGTGTAGTCCTAGGACCCTGAGGTCCTGTGATGTTAGGTGATGTAGAGTCCCAAAGCACTACATATATGCTACTACTCGTACTTCAATGGAAATGTACTTGGTTACGTAAAGCAGGCCGAATCCGAGCAATCCGCTGTGGCGTAGCGGTGCAGACATTCAGAAAACCAGTTATGTAATAGTATATGTTGAGGTATGTGATTATGTTATTCGGTGATTGTATACGTAGTGGTCGAGTCCTGGTCGTACGCTTAATAGTCGGTGTGTTTAAAATTGTTTTATTTACTTTAATTTATTATATTTTGTATGGCAATTTTTAATGAATAAAAAATTATTCTTTAAATTAATTGATTACTTATATCTTTCAATTTTTAAAATCTTTTTAAAACTTTTATTTTACAAAATTCTATATTGGGATTGTAGAGCATTGTTTTTGGACAGGGAGTTTTAAATAGAGAAAATATTTTGATAAGATGAAAATATAATATATGAATATGTAAATGTGTTTTTGTAATGTTCAAACACAGTTTGAAAAGATAAACACTAATCGTTTCTTGTAAACGGTGATTAACGCGTTTGTATGGTAAAAATATACCGATACTCTATCAAACGCCACAAATGTGGCAATGTAAACAGTCCCGTGAATTGGTAACAGAAGGTGTTCTGTTGAAAAGAAAGATGAACTTCCAGCAATCACCCATTAAAATCTTTGCGTGTTCAAATAATAATGATAACTTAACATGATATAGTTTATACTAAGTTTAATCACATTATTATGTGTTAACAGCATTGATATAATTGAGTGTGTTACGTGCTGATCTTAATAAATGCAATATAGTGGTAATATTTATTAGCACTTGTTTTGACATCTCGTGTATTATAGCTCGCGGTTGACATAATATGCGTTTTAGACAGTGTAGATGAAAACGGTCTAGGTTATACAATGTATACTACTAACTTGGCGCAATAAGGGCTCAACTTTTGCTGCATACGGTTAAAAGCTTTCTTTCCTGGCATCTGGAAAAATGCTGTAAAATGTCTGAAATGCCAGCCAATCTTGGTTTGGCCTCCAATATCGCTGTACCGACTATGAGCCACCAGTCCTCGTGCTGGGCATTTTGATGCATTTACGGTACTAAGTATAAATCAGACAATAGTGGTACCATATGTGAAAATATGGTTTGTATTTGGTGAAATAGCTGTGTACAGTTTTTTTGGAGCAGAATTCTCTATATTTCCTCTATTTAAAATCTTATAAGAAACATGGCCCAGGTGCGAGTTTCTCCACCCCGAGCTAGAGCCGATTGTGCGTTGACCAACCCCGGTGTATTGCAGAATTTTTTTTTTGAAAACCATTGACTCTACATTAAAAAGTCAAAAGCATTTAAAACTTGAGAGCGTGGTCTGGATCCTGCATAACAAACCTGGACCCGATTGAACAGCCATTTTGCATCTTTTAAATAACACAGATATGTCAGTATCAACGAACGGCATTTTTTTCAGCCCCTAAATTTACTACATTATCAGTTCCATCAGTCAATTGTACATGTACCGTTTGATGGGTTTCAAAAACAGTAGGACAATACGATAATGTTTATTACGGTATCCATATTTATTGACAGAAAATTAGTGGCAGCCGCGAAATGATTAAAAATGCTCCCTCCTTACATGATGCTTTGATTAAGTCCAGTCGAGAGGCTTCTCCAATCGTGATGGGCTTTATGTACGCTCTACTGTCCAACATTGCATTTTTCATTTCATCCTCTTCCTGTCCTGTGTCATATGTGTAGGATGTCCTATGTCTAGTGAGCTTGTACTAATCGATCTATGGTCGGAAAAGTCCAATGTATCAAGGTGGGGCCCCTTGATACTAACTGGTCACTGCTCCTAGATCAGGGCTTTCGCGGGTACCTCTTTCTCTTAGTTTGGTTGCACGTTTGGCAGATCTGCGTATAATGCCTATTGAGAGGTGCTGTTGACCTTGGGGTGTTGAAGGGCCAAAGCTCGTACATTATAAGCATTATAAGTGAATGTGCTATTGAAGGTACCATCTGATTTGTTTACTTGCGAAGGTATGGTCTAGACTAGAAGTTCACAGGCAATAAAATCATGGACCTCAAACAGTTGAAAGCATCTTTCAAACTGCCGTCCTTGGTGGATTACCCCCAACATAGTGCAGTGTCATCATTGAAGTCGAGATCTGTATTACTTATACCCATTACTCTCCCCCGTCTTTAACTGAAAGCCCCAGCTCTTCCTATTCCAAATGTGGCGATTTCAGAGCGTCATCAGAGGATGATTTCAGAATGTCTTATGGTTAACCCAGCGTAGATACCAGGGTAAAGTGACGTGTACTTGCACAATATATTCACCAATTGAATTTATAAAGGATATTTGAGTTGTTATTTTCAAGTTCCAAAATTCATTCGATAAGGAAAATAAGGTTAATGCCTATTGTGTATATCAAGTCTATTATCATTTTTCGTGCACCCCGGTGATGAAAAGTATTATATGGGAGTGTGGGGCTTTCTGCTCTGAAGTGTAATCAATAAACATAAGTAATTTCACATAGGTAGTTTTCCCATCCGCTTTGATCATTTTTGTGCCGCTGCAATATGCCCCGTGCAAAAATAATAATAATGCCTTCTAGATCTTCCACCGATTCAATTCTTCAGGTGGTATTCAAGCACTCCCCAAGGTCTTTTCTTCACATGTCCTAGAGACTCTTTACCCGTCTTGTATTCCCCTGGTCGGTGGAGGAAACTATTATGGTATTGGGATTTATATACAATATTCGTTTGTTGTGTACGTCTGCAGAATTGCAGAAGACATAGGGATTACTCTGGTCGAATGTAGTCTGTGTATTTGTGTGTCTGTGCTGTATGCGGTCAAAATGTTAACCATTATATTGCATACCGTATGAGTTCCGCAAGGGCAACGGTGAGGTAACTTGGGGAAAGGAGGGGGCGGGGTGGCTGGGTGGTGACATTTTGAGTGACCTTCATGTGACCTTCGGTCCCATTTACAAACCGCGACAGCAGACGAAATCGCGGTCCGGGGACCGCCGATGTATTTTGATTTTAACAGTAGCATTCGCTGTTTCCAAAACAAGGCGGTTTAAAGTGGTGTACCAGTTTATAGCTTTTCTTATTGGTATTTCCCTAAGCTGACCTTTCTTTTGCTGATTACCATATTTGGTTTTTTTGCGCGTGCTTGCACTTCTACATTTATATCTGTTGTTGAGCGCATCCTCTGAGACCTTGATTCATGTCTCTTTCAGCTTCTCTTAGCAAGCTTATTCACATCTGATGGGGCGCCAAATGATTTATTGTAATTATCAATTGGTATTTTCTGCTCCTTTTCGTGGAAAAAAAAAAACAACTGGGAATACAGTAGCGTGTCTTATTTTTTTTCGGGAAGATCTTGACGGTGGATGGGGATGTCGTAATAAAAAAAAAAAAAAAAAAAGTCAGCGCAAGGGCAGCACAATTTCCATAGGACACAGTGTAGAAACAAAACAAAAAAGTTGGGTAAAATCAGGATCTTCATGCGGTATTGCGCTCGTAACTGCTAGTTTTATTTAGCAGATACTTTTTAGTGTATACTGTTGGTATAGCCAGCAAAATTGTCAAATATCCATTACTAATTGGCATCAATATCCAGTATGTTCCATACCTGTCTTGACTTCTGACATCATCGCGTGACATCCTATTCAGGATGTTTGTACTTATTTTGATGCCATAGAAAGATGCCCATCTAAGCTATCCAGTGTACCAAAATTGCCAATGTTTAATAAGGGAAACTCCGGGGTGGTAACCTCACCAAAAGGGAAGAGATAGCCGAGGGTCCTACGGTGTTTTATAGAATTGTCCCTGTTATCTTCAGCTGTACTTTGTTGAATGCTTGTTCTCTTCTTCGTCTTCCTAATTGGAATTACTTTTTCCCATAATGTCCGTCGCAAGATACATGAGCATCTTGCAGAGGTGATGTGCGTTACCTCAATTATGGGAATGCTCTTCGAGGTCTATGTTTATCTCTCGAGCAGACGCCATCATGTCGAGTCTTTCTTGGCACCATTTCTTTTATTCCGAACTGTACGTAAACCCGTGTGAGCCCAAATGATAAAATGATGTATGCCTCTACGTTCCGAATGGTGGTCATCCTCCATTCCTGTCGAGTTAAAGAGACGATCTGCACATTTGAAAAATCGTGCGCCCTCAAGATTTTCAAATCGATATTTTTATGTTTTTTTAAGTTCTTATTTTATTTTAATACAAAAGCCCCTCACCGAAATGATTAAGACCAAATCACCTTCATTATGGTAAACAGAACGATTTTATAATTTAACGGTCGACGGCGGACGTTGAATTCAGCAGACGACGAAAATGACGTTAACACAAGAACAGCACGCCGTATGCATGTTTCCCACGTATTGCCACTGTTTGCCACGGTTATAACCCTTTGTGGTTGAATATACCAGTGAGTACGAGTCTAAAATATTCATGTAATATACCCCATTTGTGATTAAAGTTATGGAAACTTAAAGTTGGGCCTACAAATTACTGGATGCCTTTATCCTCATATCAATGTCCTATCTGTTTTGGAAGTAGGTTATTTTATGTGTAAAATGTACTTCTGTTCTTCCCAATGGCCTAGACTATCCTTTGAGAGCAACTTGAAGAAAAAATTCATATTTTGTGAAATGTGCCTAGTGCCGCTTTAATGTGCAGTCCAGGGTGTACGTACCTACCTCCGAGCTTTCATTTTCTTGCGGAAGGAATATTCTTGCACTGAAGAGCTGTAGTACCTGAAAAATCCAAAGTATTTGACACTTTCTCGTTCTTTTCGCGGCGATGAGAACGTGATCTTTCAGTCCATTATCTTGAACCTCCTATACAGTAGCAAAGTCTGTGCTAGAAGGAAGTCAACTGCTCTTGTGGTGAGCTTATTGCAGTCTCTTCTGCCATCTTGGTTGGACAATAGGTAACTACAACAGTTGAAGCAAGAGTTATTTGATTACTCTATGAAGATACGATCCAGGCGGGGGCTTTATCACTTGCTAAACGAGTTGAATACTATCGAGGTAAGCGATTTTCCCTAATCATCCAGTGCCTGCTTCCATGTGTTAGTTGTTCCAACTGCGTTCATTGTTATCAGTCAATTGCATTCATTTCATGTCCGCTGGAGTCGCATTATTGTACCGAGGTGGCATTATAAATGTTGGCAATACGACCAACTACATGTTGTCATAAAGTTGGATTTTTTTCAGACCCAATCTCAAAAAGTGTTTCTATTTGAAACGCTTTAGAAATCATATTAGAGTAGGTGAATGATGACATAATGAGTCCACACTAACCAAGGTGAAGTGAATCCATGCATAATTTTGAATTACGTAAAGATGCCTTTTGTTGGGAGCTATAAAGGCAAGATGTCTCCCTTTTTCCTGCCCAAGCCTGTGTGCAACAGGCCCACGTGGTCCGAGTTGGTTGATTACCTTTACAAACCCAAAAACTGACACAGCGGTGTCCTAGGCTATGCCTCGTCAACGGCATTGTCAATAATACGCCGAAGAGTGCTTGCAACTCCGACGGGAAGGGTTTAAACAAGCCAACCAGTCGCCGATTTCTTCGGGAAATTTGCAGAGTACGTATCAATATACTAGGTTCTTGAATGGAAAAGAGATCAACACTCGGAAAATTTATATGTATATGACGCGCGATAAGATAAAAATAGTGAAAATTAACAATATTACGTATCCGTCAGTATGAACACTAAAAAAAGATTACGACTTCGCCCCCAATTTGGCTGTTCTGAAATAGTGAAAGATGTTGATTTTCGTTTACTTTTGTATGGTCACTAATCCTCGTCAATATGTACATGCACCATTTCACACATTCGTCGCATTTGCAGTTTACGTAACCTCAGATTGGTTATGTTGATATTTATGTTTTGTTTGCATAAGAAATAATAATTTGGTAGGGTATAATGCTAACTCTATGGCAAAAATCACCAGTGATTGCTGGGCGATTCAAGAGGGCGCCATGGACAAACGGTTAGACCTATACTCTTCGTAGAAGCTGAAAACCAAGATAATCTTATTTTCTACATGGTGATGTAATTTGGTTGACATACGGTGCTGAAAAAGATCCGAAACGACCATTTCTAACAAGGCCTCCAACATGTGTAAAAACAGGCCTACTCGCCAATGTTCATGCACACAGTGTGTGGGTAATCGCTCATCCATAGCATGTCATTGATCAGTGATTGGATGGTGCCCTGTGAAGTGAGAATCATTTACAAAAGTTCAAACTTATGAATGGATTCATGTCACGATGATTTGGTTGGGTGGGCAAAAGGTCGAGCCCTGTTTACAGTGGACACTAACTGCACTATGACGCGCGATAAAAATAGCTTAAATTAAATTATATACGTATCCGTCAGTATGAAACTAAAAAAAAGATACGACTTCGTCAATTTGCTGTATGACATAGTGACAGATGTTGATTTTCGTTTACTTTTGTATGGTCATCATCCGTCAATATGTAATGCACCATTTCACACATTCGTCGCATTGAAGTACGTCACCTCAGATTTGCATGTTGATATTTATGTTTTGTTTGCATAAGAAATAATTTTAGTAGTTATTAAAATCTGTATTTAAAACACAAATACTTGCACTGCGTTACGAGGGGTTATCATCCGTGTAAAACATCAAAATGTCTATTCTCAACATCCGTCAAAATTGGCCAAATTTATCCACTTAAAAGCTTTGAAACTCGGTAAGCTTGTAAAGGTTGAGGTGAAGTTTTTTAGTGATAAAAATGCAACATCCGTCGCTATGATATACCCAACGATATTATTTTTTATAACTGGAAATATCGAAAAATGAAACAATTAGAATGAAAGAGAATAAAAAGTGACTACACTGAATCATAGTCCATGACGAGACCAATAATTGAAACCGAATTTGACCAAATTGGAGAACATGAACAGTCATATTGGGCTATTCCAGAAATTATCAGCACCCCTTATTCCTACACAGCTTCTTCTCCAAAAATTGCATTGGAATTCCATAGAGAAATCCAAAAAGTGCAATGGGAATTCCCATCATGAAATAAAAAGGTGCAGGGGGGAGAATTCCCACAATGAAAATCGTTTAAAAAAGCATATCCAATATTCCATCTGCGTTATTTTAACAGAGCATGAATAGATAATTGAACAATTAGCTAACCCAAGATGACTCTAGAATTCCATGACTTACTTATCCACTGAAAAAAACATCCGATTTCCCCAGGAGAATACTACATTCTAAACTGTTTTTACCTTCAGTTTCGTTGGTGCACAAACATTCTAAAGATAACATGATTGAAAAATGCCATAGAAGCACACTGATTTGTCAAAAACACCTTGGTATAATTCACATAGTATTTAAGAATTTGGAAATTGCATGGGTTGGCAATTCTAGAATGAGGCCTATTTGACATTCCTAATTGTCGCCATTTTAACAACTTTGTGCATCTGCAGATTGATGTAAGTGTTGCACATTGATTGATGAATGTCATTATGAATATTACGATATCATCACAAAATTAAAAAAGGAATAATTAAATTTTACTCCATTTCGAGTAAGATTTTCTACTTTTACAGAGCGCCTTTTTTACTCCATATTTTACAGTTTAGGGATTTAATGGTGTGCCATTTTAAGCAAACACTTCAATTGTTCGGGAGCTTGCATTTGAAACCAGATGCATGGGACCACCCCAATTAGAAAAAACACACAGTCTCGGCCTCCAATCTAGGGACACTGGGACCTTGTGTAATGTAATGTAATAATAAACTTCAGAGTCCCACCATTACAGATGTCATAGGAATCTTCTTTGATACATGTGTCAATAGGACACTGCGTGTCATTAACGATAGTCCCAGGACCATGAAAATCAAAACTTGTTTGTATTAGGACATCTTAATTTTAAAACCAGATGTCCTAGGATGTGAATTCAGTTGTATGGGACTCCCACAATTAGTAACACAGTCTCCGGACCCTCCAAATTTAAGGACGCTGCGGACTTGTGTTAATGTAATAAACTTCAGAGTCCCAATATACAAATGTCCTAGGACTCTTTCCTTTTATACCTATAGTCCTAGGACACGGCGTGTTATTCGATATCACTGGACACTGAAAATCAAACGTAGTGACTATGGGACTCCTAATTTCAAAATATATGTTCCTAGGACATGAAAACACACACTTAAGTCCGCCGGACTCTAAAATGGCTAGGACTGGCCCTCGTGACACCGGCTTCAATAAGTGTCAAGAAATGTGGAAAAAATCGCTATGAATCTCATCGCTACGATGGAATCCTGGAGTAGCCAAGCAGAGCTCAGAGGCCAGCTGTGTTTACACGAAAGTTTGAGATTTGAATACCACTCATGCTCCTGATCAATAAAAAAATCAATAGGTTAGTGATGGAGACCTCCCCGGGAGCATGGGTGGTGGTCAAAACTACTACTTGCGTATAACGACGGCTCTTCCATTGATTTACGTTACACCCTCTTATGCTAACCGATTGCATGCATGAGGTATAGGCTCTATCAGGGGGAGTAACGGAAAGTAAATCTTAATCTACTTTTTCCAGACCGGGAACAGTCACCAATTAATTATTGAACCTTTTTTTTAATAACTCCTGTGGCTTTGCTATTGGGTTTGCCGGTAAGTCTTGGTTCATCGGAGCGTAACATGAAGGTAATTACTTTAATTAGCGACAATTTGTTAACCATAACGAATTGCAGCTCTGACTGAATCAAGGAATTCAGTATGTATAAAATGGCCGACTGAACCGCCTTCTCTGTGGGATAGAGCCATCAATCTACCAGATACTTCAAAAGACAGTTATCTGTATCTGTATTGCTTATTCTATTTATTGAGAAATTTAAGAGAAAACATGGTCAGTCTTCGAGCGCAGAAGCGAGCGATAAACTTGAATGGGATTGTGTTTACTTGCATAGACGATTACAAAATCGTGACCTCACCACCTCACAGCGCCCACGTCCATATATTGACTTTCGCTAAAGTGGTGTTGCTTGAAATACGATTTTCATTTTGGCTTCTTGTAACCAAATCGTGAGTAGCATATGACACGTTACCTATAAAATCGCGATAAAATAAAGCTTTCCATTGGTATATAGCTTAAATATAGCCGTCCGAGCAATGAGGATGACCTTTACACACAATAACACGCACGCCGTATGCATGTTTCCCACGCTTGCACACTGTTTGATCGTCTTAACCTTTGTGGTTTTATATCAGTAAGTACAATCAAATATTCAGGTAATATACACATTTTTTGATTAAAGTTAGGAAAACTTAAAAGTTGGCTACAAATTACCTGGATGTCTTCATCCTCCTATCAATTTCCCCTATCTGTTTTGGGGTATGTTTTTTTATGTGTAAAAATACTGCTGTTCTTCCAATTGCCCAGACTATCATTTGAGAGCAAATTGAAGAAATTTCATATTTTGGTGAAAATGGCCAGTGCCGCTTTAAGTTTTTTCATTTTCAGTGCTTATTGACATCATAAGGAATAGATTTCCACTTGGTTTTGGAAATTTCCAATGTCCATTTCTTATGGCTTGGGTCGTTTGGTTTTCAAAATGCGGTCAAAATCCTAAAAAAAACTATAAAATGGAAATTTTCCATAATAGCTTGCACATTTAAAATCTTATTAATAAGGCTGTCTCCCCACCTTGAAACAACCTAATGTATCAGCGGCTCTCAACACAATGATCTGGGACAAAAATGCCCTTTCACTTCCTCCCTCCGCTTCCTCGGTCTGTAAAATGGCATCGTTTTTCCTGATGTTACTTTGTTGTACCAATGTGATATGGCCATTTTTTCATTTTGGAAGGAGTTCCATACGTCACGAAT
>JAMKCH010000288.1:0-69386 GCA_023653785.1 Ophioderma brevispina | reverse complement strand
TTTTTTTTTCTTTTCATGAGCTCAAAATTGCCTAAATAGCCCCAAATCGGAAAAATCACGAGAAAAAAATGAAGAATTTTTACAACTTTTGTTTAAAAATTGCTCAACATTGATCAATTTCGGCTAAAACGGCTGATTTTACATGATTTGGAAAAAACTAAAAAAAATTCTGCAAAACTGAAAAAATCAGGGCGGGGTGGTCGGCGCCCGTAAAACCGGTTTTTTTTTTTATTTTGCGTCGCCTTAAAGCTTCAATTTTTGTAATCGTGTAACAAATAAGTGTGGTTCAAAATAGTGCAAAGAACATGATTCGGTCGGTCGGTTATTTTCCTCTTTAACTCTTTGAATTTCTGGAAAATTAGTTTTTCAAGGTGGATCTGGCAAAAAAGGGTATCTGTAACCATGTTCGGTGTTGTTTAGCCGTTTTACTTTAGCAAGCAAAGAATTAGTGCACCGAAACTCAAATCTGGGAAATTCCCAATAGTTTACTATTTTCCCACTTTTCCCGCCATGCTCAACGTTGGGGGGTTAAAACACCCAGGACCTAACAATATCTCTTACTCTGTTCATTGCACCCGAGTCTGGGTGTTTTAATGTATGTTGTGGAGCTGCACGCGCGAGGCTTTTCATGAAACATCACAGTGCGCTTAAACATGTAAATAATATATATTTAATGTATTATAATGTGTTTAATTCTATGTATATATATATATATATAAATATATAGATCTATATTTTATATATATATATTAGATTATAATAATAAATAAATAAACAGCAGAACTCAGCAACGCGGCATATTTGTTATTGCCGATCTATAGTAGATTCCTTCCCGTGTAGCAAAATACATAATGGAATACATATAACGGAAAAAACGGCAAATCAGGCTGCGCACTGTTTTTTCGTAGCTTTTTCAGTGGCTGTAACTACAATGTAGGGAACAGAGAGTACCAACCCACTAGGAAAGATACAAGAAGCTATGGTGTTAAACAAGGCGATAGCAACGTTCACCGAACGTTTCAAAGTGTTACGTGTTATCTTTGCTGTTGAGTCCTTAGGTGTGTAGGTGTAGTTTTTTTTATCCAGAACTTTTCCCGGTATTGTCTATAATTTAGATTTCCCAGGGTTTTTCGGCTGACAATTAAAGCTTGAGATCAGTGAGAGAATGAGACCGTGCGGGAAAAATGAAAGGCAACTGGTTTTTCCATGTGTTTCTGGAAGTTTTATGGTGATCGGTGGTTTCTCCGTCTCTCACGGATCTCACTTGCCAGTTTCACCAACGTATTGTAGGCCACTCTGAAACACTGAATAAGGTAGACAGCATTTGAGCTGAGACAAGTTGTGTTGTGTCGGAGTTTAAAAGACTGGCCCGTGCTGTGGCTGGAGAAGGGAATCGGTGGATTAAAATATGACGCATTTTTGCATCTCGGTCTATTGCAGGTTAGACAAGTATACTCAAGCACTTTTATCGGTATGTGACCTGAGGTGAGCGTGGACTAAATGTCCGGAATTAGGGGGCCGTTTGGAGAATTATCGAGAGTTCGGGGAAAGCTTTGTTGAGACGTGGGTGGGACTGTATAATGGGCCAGTGTTTTTCTGAGGATTCCACCTAAATGGGCAGGTTGGGGTGATAATGTGATGACGAGTTGGGGGTGGGGGGGTGTCTGTTTTCTGTTATTTTGGTTGTTTGTATTGCAAGGCATCATTTCTAAGACTGTTTTTTGCTTTTGTGATCTGTTGCCTGATCATGGTTCTCTTATAGCCTCGCTTCTGTAGTTTGTCCCCTAGTTCATGAGTTCTTATCGAAATTAATTTCCTGTGAGCATATGCGTCTGAGTCTAAGGGCTAGGCTAATGGGCTGGTTTTTTTGGTAATTTGGTAATGTGACGGGGGTGACACGCGAGTTGGAGATAGACGTTTTGTCCGTAGTTGGTATAGGTCAGTGGTGATATTGTGATTTGTCGTACAGTAATTTGGACGTCCGAAAATCTATTTTGTGTAAAATGTTTCCGATGTGAATTGGAATTGAATGGATGGATTTCATTCATTAGCATATGTAATAAAGTGATCAAGATCTTCTTTGGGTGTGTCCAGACCAAGAAATGTATCATAAACAACAGACGAAGGTCTTAAGAGGTACAAGAAGTCAGCAAGTCATGTTCAAGTTTTCCCTGAACAAAGTGGCATACGAGGGGCGCGTATCTTCCGCCCATCAGGGTTCCAGATAATTGAATGTATTTTGTTCATTGTAAAACCAAAGTTGTTAGAGTTTTAGTTGAGTCTGGTAGCAGTTTATTAGTTCTTCTGAGGGATGATTTATTGTCCTGTTTTTCCAGAGCTTCCAAACCAAGCTTCAATACCATCTTGGTGGAATATTGTATATAAGGAAACTCGCTTTGTACAATTTAGTGGACGAAGATGATTTTGGTGAGTTTTCATGTATCTGGCAGAACGCTGCTATTAGAGACTAAAACCTGAATTGTATCGTCAGAGGCCTAAATAAAGTGACCTCTTCATGGTCCAACTAGAGACTTCACAACAATAAGTGTTACTCTAACACAAAGTTTCCTGCAATGGACATAACATAGATCGTAAACCAAAAGATACAAAAGACCATAAACACACTGCATCACACTCTATGCCGCAACCAACACAATAACAACTCACATACATATCTACTCATTTACAATCAAAAAAGCCTAGGAACGCGTAGATTTATTCGTCATAGTCCCATGACCCACTTCTACCAATGTGTTCAATCTGCTAACACGAATCTTTCCCACAGGTTGAAGAGACTCTTTTGTCCCGCGGACTCGGGTTTGTCCCAAACCCGATAAAATCAATACTCTGAATCTCCTCGAGGCATGAGTCTTTTTAACTCGTCTTTGAGATTACGTAACTATTTTTTTACAAAGAGGAACACGATACCTCTGATTACGCTACCATTATTCCCGTGTTTAGAACAATCTTCCTGGCAACCCAAAAAAACGTGACCCAGTACTTGAGTCATTTATCACCGCTGTTGATATGGATATTCAATCTCATGTTCCTCCAAAACGATACCCTGAGCACTCCACGAAACCTGACGTTGCTCTTATTTCCCTTAAGGCCAAGAGAACTTAGTTATAAAAAACCAGCGACAAAGGGTCTGCGTGTTTTTGTTCTCTAATAGGGATGACTATTTAGCCGAGGCTAATAAGTTACTTTCTAATCCTAACTCTTACATTAAAAAGTTGGATCATGACCCTACTACTGAGATCACGGAGAGGGTCAATATGGCTAATCTCACTCACTCTTTTAGAATAACTACATCGATAGGGACACTACGAATTTTAGTTCCTGAAAACCCCAAACCAGGCCGTTTTTATATCTTACCCAAAATACACAAACCCGATATCCCTTACAGGCCTGTAATCTCATCAACAATCATCCTACCGAAAACATAACTCACAATTTCTTGATTATCATCCCACCTTCAAGCCCCTCGCCAATCTTCTTTGCCGTCATCCATCAAAGACCCCACAAGATTGTCTTAACAAGGCTCAATTCATTTCACGATCTTCCACCTGGTAGCATCCTTTGCACCATGGACGTGAGTTCCTTATAATACTAATATTCCACCCAAGATGGTATTGAAGCTTGTTTTGAAGCTCTGGAAAAAAAGCATAAAATCACCTCCCTCAGAAGAACTAACTAAACTGCTAGAACTCACAACTAACTCTACAACTTTGTTTTAATGAACAAAATTACATTCATTATCTGGAACCCTGATGGGCGGAGATACGTCGCCCCCGTATGCCACTTTGTTCATGGGAAACTTGAACATGACGTGCTGACTTCTGTACATTTATCCTTTTCGTCTGGTATCTTTTATTGATGACATTTTCTTGTGTCTGGACACCCCAAAGAAGATCCTTGATACTTTACTACATATGCTATGAAATCCCTCCCTCAATCAAATTCACATCGAACATTCTACAACCACATAGCTGTTCTGGACGTCGAAATTACTGTTACCGACAATCACAATATCACCACTGACCTATAACCAAACTACGACAAACACTCCTATCGCCACCTCGCATTTGTCACCCCGTCACATTACCAAAAACACCCATTTTCAGCCCTCGCCCTTAGACTCAGACGCATATGCTCACAGGAAATTAATTTCGATAAAAGAACTCATGAACTAGAGGGACAACTACAGAAGCTAGGTCCTATAAGAGAACCATGATCAGGCAACAGATCTCAAAAGCCAAAACAAGTCTCTAGAATGATGCGCTTTCATACAAACAACCAAAATCACATAAAACTACGAACACCACTCGTCATCCATAGCACCCCAACCTGCCCAATTTAGGTGAATCCCAGAAAACACTGGCCCCATATACAGGCCCACCCACGTCTCACAAAGCTTCCACCAACTCCCGATAATTTCATCCAAACGTCCCTAACTCCGTGACATCTATCCACGCTCAACTCAGGTTACATACCGATAAAAGTGCTGTTGAGTATACTTGTCAACCTTGCATAACCGATATGCAAAAATTGCGGCTCAAATATTTTAATCACCGATTCCTTCTCCAGCCACAGCACGGGACAGTCTTTTAAACTAAACTCCGACACAACACAACTTGTCTCAAGCTCAAATCTGTCTACCTTATAGTCAGTGTTCCAGATATGGCCTACAATACGTTGGTGAAACTGGCTGATAAAATACCGTGAGCGATGAGAAACAACCCCCGATCCCCATAAAACTTTCCAGAAACCACAATGGAAAAAAAAAAACAGTTGGCCTTTCATGTTTTTTCGCAACTGTCCTCATTCTCGTCACTGGATCTCAAATCTAATTGTCATCGAAACCTTGGGTGAAAATCTAAATTTCATAGACATATCGGGGAAAGTTCTTGAATAAAAAAACGACACCCTCCACACCACCTAATGGACTCAACATCAAGACTAACAACGTAACCTTTTTAAAACGTTCGGTGAACGTGCGATCGCCTTGTTTTTAAACACCATAGATTATGTATACTTTCCTAGTGTGTGTTACTCTCTTTTTCCATCATGTAGTTTAAACAAGCCACTGAAGAAGCTACGAAACAGTAGCGAAAGCTCTGATTTGCCGTTTTTTTTTTTTTTTTCCCGTTTTAATATGTATTTCTTATATCTATAAATATATATATATATCGTATAAATATATGGGTATAGTAGTCTCGAAACATATCATCTCCTTCTATCATAATGTCTCTTCTACTCTCATATCTCTATCACTCCTCTTTCTGCGTAGTCGCATTCGGTAATTGGCAGAAGTATAATGTCTTTAATAAAGGGAAAGTTTAAAAATAAAACTGTTAGTTAAAAAATATCGGCATAGATATACGACCGAAACGGCAGCTTCATTTACTAGTCCGCAGTTGCGAATGTTTGCAAAAGACTACGCCTAATGGAGTGAATGCAGTAATGCGAGTCGTGCGCGTGTTTGTTTATGCCATTTTTGGTTTTAAAACTGAGACGTACGCGTAATGTCATCATTTGCACTCTAGTTGGAGTCGTAATGTCTTTAAAGATTGAAGTTAAAAACTACTCGTCTTCTAAAAAAACAACAATCCAACTTTATTTCATTTTGGTCTGAAACTCAATTAAATTGGGTCATTTTCGTGATCCACAACCTCGTCCCCCGTGGCCGACGTTCCGCTATAAAATTCGATATTTTTGTATCATCTTGAGCCGTTGGGCTATACAAGTATGTGTGCCAATCTGACATGCAAATTGGGTCGTTTCCTGCAAGAAATTTGCAATTTGTATACGGACAAAAAATTATAGTACGTGGTCCGTTGGGGAGACTGTGATAAAGCATTTTGCTCATAACACCATAAGCAAGATAAGAATCAGCTGAAATTGTTGGGAATA
Organism: Ophioderma brevispina; assembly: GCA_023653785.1. Taxonomy (NCBI): domain Eukaryota; kingdom Metazoa; phylum Echinodermata; class Ophiuroidea; order Amphilepidida; family Ophiodermatidae; genus Ophioderma; species Ophioderma brevispina. The sequence goes on along the minus strand of JAMKCH010000288.1, from coordinate 63,473 downwards.
ACATTTTCTCAGATATCCTAGCAAAACATGAACAAAACAACTTGTTAGAATCACGAAATGCACAATTACTCTCAATCGGCGTTTTGATTTGTCATCACTGTGAACTTTGCTTATTTGGAAACTGGTATGAAAATTTATAGTTAATTTAAGAATTTCTAGTACATGGACAGGGGTGGAAGATGATTTTGTCTATGTACAGTCTAAGCTAGTCTAAGTCTAATTTATAGCGTGTGCTTGGATCTCGTATCTGTTTATGAAATAAATGTTTAATAATGAATTAGGACTTTAAATGAAATGACTTGCCTTTTTTAATAAAATGTAGAACCTTCGTTTAATGTGTTTTTACATGAACCACAGTCGCTTGACTTTGCAGATTTGACTTTAAAAAACACTTCAATTCAAGCTATGAACAGCACATCTTTTTAAGTTTCCTCCCCCCCCCCAAGTTTCTCAAACATTTTGAGATTTTGGCACAGTTGCATTTATAATCTATAGCTATTAAACACTACTAGTATAACTACATGTGAATGGTAAAGCTCGAACATGTCTAATTATCGCGAGGAATGTTGTAATTAGGATATTATAAATACCTATATGTATTAATTCATTATTCAGTGGCTGCTTGTAACTGTTCTTCCAATTACAGGAAATAGCCATGTACGTGTAGACAAGGCCTACGTGTCATTTCCGTGAGGTGGCACTATTAGCTGTGGACATGTCCTTCTATGCTGTTGTTTTTGTTGTCTCCATCGGGGGGTCTAGGGGGAAAACCAAGTGTAAATTCATAATAAATTATTAAAATCATATAATCGTCTGTTTCTCTCCCCCAAATAAAACGGGCACATTTTCCTTGAAAAGAATAAAATGTCACTCAATTTCATTTCCTCCTCCCCAATATCAGTGACTAGTGGATGCACATAGACTTTCAGCAACAATGGAGTTAAAGATATTCAATCACCGGCCTTGTATGCGGTGTAGAAAAAAAACACTTCAGAGTCCCTTTCAGCTGGGAGTGCAGGACCATTGTTAGATTGTCGCGCAGCTGAATAGATTTCAGCTGTTAACCGCTCTCCATTTTATACTGAGTACTTTTTCAGGACAAAATAGCTTAACCCCTCATTATTCACAAATAAATAAATATTGATGGCTTTCTATAGTGCGTGTTCAATTACTTTGGCCATGTTTTTCATCATTTAAGTTTATTTCGAAAAAGCTAAAAACATGAACAAACTCATGAGAGAATGTTGCTGGGCAAGCTTGACCTAACAACTTCGTGCAGAACCAAATCCGTAACTTTTGCTTAACTTCATTTCTATTCAATTTTCCGCGTTTTTCAAGACGAAAATTTGTGTCAACGACCTATATTCTAATTACACCACTGGTTATTTATTGTGAAAGAGGACGGGTATTTGTCACTCAACAAACCCGAATCGTGGAGGTGGGAACACCTGCTATAACAATGGCCCCTCATACCGGGCCCATTGTATATCTTTAGCTCTGGTTTGCTGAAGTCTATACATATCCATTGGTCTCTGATATTGGGGAAAAGAAATTGAGGTGACATTTTATTTAGTTTTTAAGAAAATGTGCCAGTTTTTATGTGCTGAACAGACCGTTATGTGATTGTAATTTTTATTATGAATTTACACTTGGTTTTCCCCTTACCCCTCGATTGGGACAACAGAATTTGTTATACTTTTGTTATTTGTCCCGCCCCTTGAGTCTATATTTGCATGGACGGACAAAGATTTGGCGGTTTTCTAGTTCCGCCGTTAAATTACAATCGGGTTCCCATTCTAATTACAAACTCGCTTCTTTTAATGAAATTACGCACTATTGGCATTCAAATCGCATAGGTATAGTTACTAGACAATTACCAACACAACTGTGGCAAGAATCTCAAATTTTGAAAATTTGAGGCGCTCTTTAAAAATGGCTGTTATTTTTTAATATTGTATTCCCCCATAAACAGTTTACTGCAGAACAATGACTGAACATGAGGCGATCAAAGGCCAGTAAGCGACCATAGTTACACAGCCAAAGCATAGGCCCTACCGTTACAATTACGATAATACAACCGGATGTGGGGTGGTTACGCACCCCCTTAGGAATTTCCTTATTAAAATCCCATTCCTATATAAAAATTGGGTTTGTAAGGACCTCTAATTGTTACACTGTCATTTGTATAAGGCCCTATATTTTAATGGGCTTATTTTCATTGAGATCAAAATAAGTACAAAATTCACCTAATGACTTCACTATTACGTCATAAGTCAAGACGGATGGAGATACTGGATTTAGGGTTGGAAAATTTATATTGCAATTTTTAACTGGCTCGAAAACACTATACGTCACGAAAACTCTCTTCTACTATGTCATATTACCATACCTCATTTAGAGACATAATGTCACGAAAAATATGATATTTCTATATAACTGTTTGTGAAAATTGAGTTTTCGCCCATTCTACACTGGCTATGGAAATTGCATGTTTGCTGCCCATTTGAATTTATTACGTCATTCTGACGTAATACTAGGCTTGTATATTTTACGAAGGTCGCGTATTTTTTTAAACGGTTTCCTATCTCCTGACAAACTACAATTTTGAAAGTCACGGACGTACTTTAATGACGTCATTGGTGACGCCATACTATTAGGTTGGTACTTAATTTTGTTATCAATGGAAAGAGGAGACCATATGCTATTCACCGGTATCAAAACCATGGTGCTTCATATAACGACTTCTCGAGATGGTGTCCCCCTTCCCCTAAGACGAGGGGAAAGACGAGGTTAGGCCTATAGAGTGAGTAAGAAATTAATAAACATAATTCCAAACCAATTGACTTTCAGAGTGCATTTTCAAAATGGATCGGGATATGTTTGGGAAAGAAAGGAACAAGTTGATGGATGACTATAGTGAGTATATGACGCATTCTGCTTCTTTCCAATAATGGGTAAAGCGGGGTAATATGGACCCCCGGGATTATGAACCCCCCTTGTAACTTTTACTGGGGATGGTAGGAGTGTCCCTCCTATTGCTACTTGAAAGAACATCATTTGACAACTGAAATTCAGTTATTAACGGAGGTATTGTCCCTTAAAGTTTAGAAAGTATTTAAATTCAAATTTTTCAACCGTTTTCTTCTTTATGTCCTGATGCTTAAAGCATCCTCCCCCATTTTATCTTACGTGAGGCCTCGTTCTGGGGTTGTTACCATGGCAACATAAGGTACTGCCATTCCCCATGTATCAGTACATGAATCAGGTTCATTAGCTTACATCTATTAAAAAACAACTGCTGGATATTGGTGTATGTGTGATCTGGGGGTAATATGGACCCCTATATTCCCATGTAGAACATTTAATGGGACGGGGCAATATGGAGCATGGGGTACATATTACCCCGCCCTATGCAAATAACGGGTGGTCCATATTGCCGACGCATGGGTAATATGGACCCTTTGACAAAAAAAGTTTGGTGAAAGTACTATATCTTTTATTTGGGTAGAGATGAATGAATATCTTTTGTTATGTACTAACCATGAACCAAAGCTTCCACTTATAATGAAAAGCATTAAAGAATAAAATACAATTCTTGGAAATTAAGACGTGCTTATTAAGGGGTCCATGCTTACCCCACTTTACCCTACACATTAGTAGGAATACATATTACCAACCTCTATTTTTGGGTAACTTTTTGTGAATTTGAAAAATTGACTCTCTTGCCTTTAACTGCACCCAGTCAGCCGTTGAAGTAGAAGTAAGTAATAACGGATCCATGCCATAAATTGCACAATCTATACAGATTCGAAAATAAATGAGACCATTAAAAGTTGTCTTTATGTTTACTGTCCATTCCAACGTGAGAGGTAAGAGGAAGGAATTATTTTTAATGGGCACAGGTAAACAAGTTGATGGTACTCATAAAATGTAGCTAGTAAATAAATGTGACCCTAATAATACATTATTTATATAAGGGATTTGTCAGTTGAGCATCACGATAAAAACCCCGGCACAATTATTTTGTTCACGTTTTTTATTTTGATCAGAAACTTACCTTAGACACTGCTAAATAATCAGTCCTATCACAGCATTAGAGAAAGACTGCATTCTTATCTCAATGCACCACATACCCAATAAGTTTTTATTGGCAATCAAAAAATGGCCAACCTTGTATTAAGAGATTAGCAAAAGCGGATTGACATCCCGGCCAACCATGGCATAAGTCCTACCATTAACAGACCATTGTAGACTGATGCAGCAGTTTTTCAGTAAGCGATTTTTTGTACAGAACTTAATATACTATGGAAACAATTATGTTTTGTAATGGCAACAAAGGTCGAGTCTCCGCGTTGCCGCGGATTTGGTTAACGTTCATATGGAAGTCCCATTGATGGCAAATGAGGTAGTGCCAATTCATTCCGTCAAAAGCACTAATTGCACAACGTCATACAGCTGTTATGACCGGAATTCAATTGTAATACCTCATTTGAATCAATGGGACTTCTATATGAAACGTTATACGGGGATGGACCACATATCATATCGCCCCATCGAAAATATGCCAAGAAGTCTCACTAATTGAAGGTCAAGTTATAACAGTGATTACATGAACACGGCGACTTTGTCGATATTATTTAATTATAGAAGAGTCGCTTGTAAGTCTGTCTTGAAATAATGTTAAAAATTACGATTCTTTACCCTCGAACAATTTATTATGTACAGGCTTTGTATATCATTACAGGTGCAGATGAAGACCAGGGGTGAACAGGAAATGGGATCTTGGAACATCGACCAATCCGACTCGTATTTCTTGGGAGAAGAAATGGGCGTGGTCCTGTGCTTGATGTTATGAAGTCATCTTTGAAGAATACTCACGGCACGTTCCAGAAGGTTTGAAGGCAAAGAAGGTAAGAAAGTTGTGTGTCAAATACGTACGCGTCGTATGCAAAAGCATGGAGAAAGAAAATCAGAAAGAACTGTCTTTTCAATGTCAAACTTAAGCATTAAGACGTATTATTACATTCATCGGTGTCATTTATGACAAGGAGGCTATGTTCTATGTTACCGAGTAGCACATAGGGGTCCCTCTATGACCGTTATAAGAAAACGATAAGAAACCACTTTAGGAAGAAGCGTTTATTTCGTGGGCTTTAGAGCTGCTGACTCTATACAGTACCTCAAAAAAAACACGTGTGCACAGAGACATTAAAAGTCCTAATACCAGTGTTACAGAGACAAATCCTTAAAAGTAGTGACTTTGGTTATCGCAAAAACATAAACCAGCACTGTTGTGGATACCAAACCAGAAGGCTTCATTTCCGTGGGATTGGCACCAGAAGTTTTCATTTTTGAACAGAGTATCTCCAAAATCAGACATTTATTCTTACGGTATATTGTAGTTTGGGAACTTAAAACGGCAAAAGTCCTGTTGAAGGCATGGAAGTGCAGAGTGATCATGGGGCTGTTGAGTCACGACAAAGACGGCCCTGAAAATTCAAAAGAGACTGTTCTCAGCCCATCCGAAGTTTTTACGTTGTAAAGGCTGGCGGATGACACAGGAGAAACAGACCCCACATTTCGATCAGATGTAAAGGACCTGAAGAAATGTTAACTACTTAGGCTTGAAATGGGATAGGGTGGCATATGTTTAGGTGTATATTTGGAAAAACGACGTGACCATAATAATGATAATAATGGTGCGGCTACCACAGTAATCATACTGAACACAAGTAGTCATTCGGACCAAGTTAAAGAAAATACCATAAACTAATCACACAAAAACAGTAAAATTTCTTTGATCAGAACAACTAAGCTTTTCAATTATTATTTTTTTGAGACAACAGTAAGCATGGTCAGTTTTAAAAACTTAATCTTGTATGGGGTGAGTCGAAAAGGGAAACACAACTTATTATGATTTTCGTGTTAAAAATTTTGTTTGTAAGGACATAAGTGTCATAGAATCTTTGAACATATTCATTTAAAATAATTTTAAACAGGCGTGACCCTTTAAAACTCCCCTTAATCTGCTGTTTGTTGTGTTTCTATTACATAGCTTCCACGCCATTTGTTGTAGTATAACCAAACTTATGTTTTCGTGTTTCCTGACATTCATTTGCTGATCGAATGATCTGTGATTGATCAATATCGATTGGTTGCATACTTGATCAATCGATTGATTTATTAAAATGTCTCGAAAGTATTTCAAAAATCCATTATTCAAATTGTTACGTTTAAATTTATAAAATCCGAGTTTTCACTTTCGTGGATTTACTTCTACTTCTTTTTTATTAAAAAAATCATATCAACAGGTACAATTGAATGAAAGAAACTTCAGATTTTCGATTATTTATTTTTTTAATTATAGTAGTCAAGAATTTGAAATTAAAATAACATATCTGTACCAGAGATATTCATGAATATAAATTTATGTTAACGCATTTTTATTAGTATTACTAAAATGCTGGGGAAGTTTAGGTTTTGGTATTACCAATTGCTGCGAATTAATGTCTGTGCCACATTGCCCTGTAACTGACCTTTGTTCTTATCAAATTTTTCAGATTTTCAATCATCATCTCGTGGTAAAGTTATCGTCAAGAATTGTCATCATCACATAAATTAATAGTGCCAAAATTTTTCATTATGGAATATGTACTACTATTTGGGTTTTTCTTCTTCAATAGGTCCGATAAGTTTTTATTTCAGCGCTCCTTTAAGTTTTACGTTGTTGTTACATTGTTAATCTCCATTAAGCTGCAATGCCCAGTATGCAGAGGACACGCATTGCCAAGCTTCCTTTGTTACTGCTCACGTAGTTGAAAATATTTTAGGTGTTTTCACCACCCGATTTGGATCGAGCTATTTTGTTTTTACAAGTACCCATCCTCGTTTTACCAATAAATAAAACTTGCGCTTCTAATTGTACTTTCAATTAACTTTTTTACCGCATATTTCATCATTAGTAGAAGACCCGCCTGTAGATCCCGTGACAAACTCTGGAGACAAAGAATTTCAAGCCGTCTTTGGGGTTCCCTGATCGATGTTGAAGGTTTTGACTTGGGCTTGCCACTTCAGTGTTCCGGCATTTTGGGGAAGGCGGCAAACAAAGTTTTAACACTTAAGTGACCAAGGGGTTTTCACTCCCGTTGGTGCCAAGGGTGGGGGGGGTTTCCATAGGACCCCCCTAAGGAAACCCCTTTCCCGAGTGAAATTTGTGCACGAAATTTATACCCAACACCATTGAAGATCATAAGACAACCCAAATCAGCAATAAAAAATGAGATTTGTTATTGTTTGGGGGCAACACATTGTTTTCAAAACACGTGAAAACTGGGCAAAAAGACGGAAAATTCAAATGAGCCTTGTGCTTACATCAACATTTTGAAACTCTTTTATGTTGATAACTACTCTAGAAGACCCAACTTACTTATATTTAACACAAAACCGCCGTTTTAGGGAATCCTGTATTTTTTACGGGTGTTGCAAAATACACGTCATTTCCCATAGAGTTTGTACAAGTAAAAAGGGTTTTTTTTTGCACGTACATGATGAAATGTTTGTTTTCAGCACATAACGGGATAATTATTTTTAATGTTACGAATAATTGTTTACTTACATGTATGTGTGAACTTAGATATCACAGCAAAAAAATTGCTTTGGTTCTCGGTTTTTATTCTTATTTTTAAAAATAATTCTCAATACTTCCGTTAGTGCCCAAGGGGTCCCAGGGGGTCCCATGGGGACCCCACTAATTAACTCAGTACCGGCTTGGCCGCTTTTAATTATTTTGGTATGAACATAATCGAATTTAAAGTCAGACTATTACAACAAATTTCGGCCAAAAATGCCCCGCGTAAAGCGGTCCAGCGGAAACAAAGTTTTGGGGTCCCTAAGGAACCCCCCCCTTGGTCACTTAAGTGTTAACACGGGGGTAAAAATTGAGACCTGTCGCAATTGAATTAAATGTATGTCAAATTACTCGCCTTAACATACGGAATCTAAAATGTATAGTTTTGTTATAGATCCGACTTCAAAATGAGGACGCTATGGCCAAAATGTCCAAAGGTCAATGCACCTTCAGTCAGGTCCTAATTGTTAATATAAAACCGATTTTAAAGATGTGTCTAATTATATGGTTTTTTCGTGGCATGGAACAAATTCATTTTTGCAACTTTTAAGGTTCAAATGTTGTCTTGACCGTGAAACCTGAAATAGCCGCCATTTTGAGAACCATTACTTATGAAATGCGCCCAGAGAGATCTTGTTCCTGTTTTTTGATATAGTGGGTTTATAAAGTCCCATAATTGGTCGGTTATCTCAAATTCTTAGGAAACAACCCTGTCACATTTTAGATTAATTAGGCCAATCATCCTAACTCCCAACCCACATACCCTTCACCTAAATGTTAATCGTCCTTGCGCAATATTAATAGGAAGTAATTATGTATTCATAGACAAATCATCGGATTTCTGATGGTTGAAAATATGCTTGTGGAGGATAACCATCCTCCCGTTTACTATTATCAAGCTAAGTTGAGTTATACGGAAGTTAGATTTTGATTAGATGAGATTAGTACATCCGAGAGAGTGCATACAGCTTTAATAAAGACTTAGTGAAATTTATTTCTACCTCTCGCTTTGTGTTTTTCTCTAGCCTGGCTATTTTTCCCCCACCACACACCCTTGGTGATAGTACATTGACTCAAGCAAATAATGGCGTTATTGATGAATAAAATCCATCCGGTAATGCAGCGCAAGCACTACAGCTTCCCGTTTTTAAATTTGGAACTGAGAGCCATTGTTACTCGCCATGCAGTTGAAAAGATTTAAGGTGTTATCGGGGGCTGCCAGTTTAGATTGGGCTGTCCTCGTTCAACTTCGACCGTATATTTCAGCATTTTCATCAAAAAACGAACAACGGTGATTGAAAAAGGTCATGAAAGAGATGTTCCTTGTAATAAGCGTGACCTAACATCTTTGTGCATACCCAAGATCCCTAACCTTATTGCTGGACCTCATTTCTATTCAATTTGCAACCATGTTTTTAGAAGAAAACAAAAGAAGGCGATCTAGTGACCTATATATGCTACGGTAAATTGAATAGAAATGGGGACACGCGGCGAGCTACTGGTTTTGGTTCTGCACAGATGTTAGGTCCCATTGATCCAGTCTTGCCAAACAACTTTTTTCTTTCATGACTTTTGTTCATCTTTGTGGTTTACTTTTCGAATAAGATGAAATATACGGTCAAGGTGAATTGAACGCACAGTAGAACCGCTTAAGTTTATTTATTCGTGAGCGAGGATGTATCATTTGCTTTGTGGCAATAAAAAATAGCTCAATATTAATCGGGGTAGTGAAAGCACTTAAAATATTTTTTCACTCCAGTGGCTTGTACTTCCAGCATAAAAGGGAATCTGAAGTGCTTTGTCCTCTGCATACCGAGCGGATTTGCTGGATATCAACAATGCTATTAATTTGCTCGAGTCAATGCAGCATGATGTAATATATACATCTAATAGGAAAGAAATAGTGATGACATTTTATTTATTTTAAACAAATGTGGCACTTTTGGACTTGACATACGACATATTAACTTGCAGGACTCAGCTACTTCGCCGATATGCCTATAATCAAAGTCATTTGATCCCATTACATGATATGCTCTCATGCGCATACAACCCTGACATCAATTTTTGTCAAGGTTGAAGAATTTTAAAAATTCGATCCCCTGTAAGCTCCTGTACAATTGACCAATCTAAAAGTGGATTTTACCTTTTATCATAATTTCACCCATATCTCTGTAATTGAATATCACAGATATGCTAGTTTTAAAGGGAACCCATGTGCATGTTATCTGATACATAGACTATCGTATTTTAGCATCGAATTAAATTATTAAAACTCAAGACCAGACGACTGATAATTGTGCTGGTAGCCTGGTGCTAAAATTCAAATAGCATTGCTCTTCTGATTTTTTACAATGCTACCACCTAAGATTATTTTATTATTATTTATTCGCCTTCAATTGCGATTGGGACCTGTTGTGCTGAGCAAATCTAATTCACAAAGCAGGTTTCGAAATGGGCAATGCCATAGGAAATTTTGATATTTCCAAAGCTCCAATGCCATACTCTCCTTAATGTAAGAACTGAACTCCAGTCTTTGAGGAGTGAATTTTGAGGGATCATTCCAAAATAGTGAGTATGTTACTCTACGTTAGGAATTGAAATTTTGAACATTCACTCCAACAGAGTGAATTTTGACTCTTTAACATTAAGGGGTCCATGGCCGATCTGCTAATAAGCCCTCGTCCCCAGGGGCCCCCGATTTTTTTACCGGAGTGGTCCAAATTTTGGTATCAGAAGAAAGCTACTATTTTTCTCATTTACCCTGTGGAAATCCCTTAAGGCTCAATGATGTTTGGTTTGGATGTTAATTACGAAAAATGCCCCATTCTGGTCGACCATATTATTTTACAGAGTACTCTAATAAATAGGGCTTACACAATCCTGTTTTTAGCTCTCACATAAAAATGTATTGAAATATCGGCGCGAAACTTATATAATGGCGTTTTGGGGTACAGGCCCTTCTATTAAGAGGCCAATAGGGGACATATAACCGTTGAACCGTGGAGGTTTACCCAGTGTAATGATCGTGTATTGATGTTCTTGTTACATTACCCACCATGAGACGTTGGATGGAGATTATTAAAATCTGTTCTCCTGATCCACGGTTCCCGTTGGCTCCTGACCATATTGTTGAATACGCGTACAGTTTCAATTAGCGCTTTTTCGTAAAAAAAACAGTAAACGGGACATATGTTTTTGTAATAAATTGGCCATTGTTAAGTGTTACCTTTATCGTGGGCTGGAGTTTATAGCCAATTACAACGGTCAAACTACTGCAAGCAGATCAGGTTTACGATCTTAGTAGCTGTAGTTGTCTTGCATAGTAAATAATCATGATAATGGAATTTATTCCTTATCATTCAAGTAATGTTCATGGTGACGGAAGTTTCACGAGATATATTTACTTCGTTAGCTAAACTAGAACCATTATTGCTACTGAAGACAGCTTCTTGTGAATGTGCAGGAAAATATTTACATCATGAAAAACACGGATTGGAAGTCTTGAAGGGTAATGTTGTATAAATCCTAACCTTAACCCCTATTGCTTTCATTAATTCGTGTGGTAAAAGTGGTTTTACAATAAGGCGAGATTCAGCGAAATCGTATCAGCCAATTTACATAGTTGGAATTACAGGTTGGAGCATTACTGATGGCCGATTTGATTGGGAGAGCTACAATTTAGAAACTCCAACCATTTTGGCCGCGCCGCGAAGCTTCACCTTTTTAAAAAGCGAGCTGTGGCGGCGCCGCGAAACTTCACCTTTTTAAAAAGCGAGCCGCGGAAGCGCCGTGATGCTCACCTGTATTAGAACCGCGATGCAGCCGTAGAAGCGGGCAAGTTCCTATAGGTGACTTCGGCAAAAATGTAAACAAACATCGTTAGCCATAATAAAATAATAACTAATAATAATAAAATGGGATTGAATAAATAATAATAGTAATAAACCTTATCACAAAGTTAAATACGCAGATAGTAGCTGGTCTTCAATGTTTGGTACATGTTGTGATCAGATATTCATTTTATTTTTTGGTACATTTTGTGGAACACATTAAGGTCCATAATGTCCAATAATTTCAACTTGAAATAGTTTTTTATTAATTTTTAACGATCTGCATTTTTTTCAATTTGCAAGTGCAAACAATCATTACATGCGCCGTTAATAAGTCCTTCATTATTACTTATTAGTGTTTTCAACGAGAGTGCCGTCATCCCGGAGTCCACCTATATCCGATGCAGCCCGTGGCAGCGCGCGGCGGGCGCAATGCCTCTACCGTTTCCCAACATGTGATAACATCCCATTTTCTCAATCCCCTCATGCACTATGTAATCGGCAATTTCCGTCATGTAACATGTATGGGCATTTCCCATTATGCACTTTTCAAGGAAATTGACGTCATCCCTGAGTCCCCTATATCGATGCAGCCCGTGCAGCGTCTGCGCGCGCGATGGCTCTAAACCGTTCCCATTATGCACTTTTATTGTTAACCCTTGACAGTTAATCCCATTTTTCATCATGCAGAATGGGCATTTGCGCTATCTTGATATTAAATCCCATCATGCACTATGTATCTGCAATTTACCTTTTCCCATCATACACGTGTTCAAGGACAATGACTTCATCTCGGAGTCACCTATATCGATGGCAGCCGTGGCAGCGTCGGGTCGGCGGCGCGATGCTCTACCGTTCCATCAGAAAGCTCGGTTCACTTATGGTCCAAAAAGTTTGGTATCAGAAGAAAGCTACTCGTTTTCTCATGTCAATCCTTATGGTTTAAGGATGTTTTGGTTTGGATGTTATGAGCGAAATATGCCCCATTTGGTCGAACCACTATAATTTTAACAGGTACTCCTTTGGGGATACAAATCCACAACGATTTTTTAGCTCTAACTTTATGAAAACGGGTTGAAAGATCGGCGCTAAACATTACAGATGGCGTTTTGGTATGAAGGACATCTATCAAGATGGAAAAATAATAGACGTAAATCGGTCATCTCTTTAAGTATAATTTTTCAAGGAAATTACGGTCACCCGATCAACCTATAGCGATGCAGCCGTGGCGGCGCGGCGGCGATGCCTCTACCGTTCCCATCATGCACTTTATTGTAACCATGAGAGTGGTCCCATTTCCCACCATCATTCTTAATTTTAACATGTGTTTAAATAATTACTATTAACATTATTTTCTCAACAAAACAAGGGTGAAGATTAGGTCGTTCTTTAAAGGATTTTCTATGTAAACAACATTAAAAATTCCACACAACACCATCTCTTTAATCTTCATACAGCAGAGCTTGTTTAGCGTTATTGTTGAGGTACCCGCTATCGCGGCTACTTTAAATTGGTCCTAATTGCTCTGGCCCTGTGCAGCCCCCCATAATGTGTAAGCAAGTTGACAAGTAAGGATATTCAAACAGCGCGGGTCGTGGATAACGACAGCCCCGCGGCTACGTGGCTGTCACCAAAATTGACAATGCCGCATGTCCAGCACTATTGAAGTACTTCACACACAATTAAACTCCACGTGGGTATACACCTACCAAAGTTTTTCAATGCAATCTACGTGGTATTTTTGAGTTCGACGTTCTTGCGCATTTGAGATTCCCAAAATATTAAAATAGTTTGCATATTTGTAAAACATTCAGCTTTAAAAAAAATATAGTATATTCTCGTTCTATTTTGCAACAGATTATTTTTTTTCATTACAAAAATTCACGTACTGTTTATAAAGTTTATATCATTTGTTCACACATGTTATTAGACTAATAAGGAGTAAGAGAATGCCTTCATTGTGTTTGTTATGCTGGAATTAGCTGGAATTCTAAAGGCATTTTTTTCCATTATCTTTGTGTATGATGTTTTTTATTGCAGAAAAATATTGTTTGTATGATTGTCCAGCTGACTGCGGTGGTGTGGGCATGGACGTCCGAGAGTCAATTTTATTAGGGCAGGGTTTAAACTCTAGTTGACGTCCAATATTCCATGTAGAATACTTTTGTGACGTCAAAACGTCTTGAACGCCAATAAGCATAAATAATAATAAAATCGTTAAAAATATTGTTTGATTGTAAGAGACACAGTAAGATAATGATATACAATTTCCCAATGAGGTTTCTTAAAAAGCACCATGTTTTAATAGATGAATAGTGTGAAATTCCTTAATCTACAAACAACCAAGTTCATCATAGAATAGGAAAAAAGAAAAAAAGAACACCACCCCAATTCCTGAAAAAAAAATGCCTAACGTTGGCTATAGCAAGGATCACCACCTTTCCCAGATATGTCCGCTCCCTTTGGCCGTTAGCCGCGCAAAAATAAGATGTCAATTTTCCATATTTGTAATGCTTTATAACCAACCAATCAGATTTATAATTGTGATTGGACACTACAAGGACACAAACTCGTGGTTTGTTCAAACCGCATTGCATATCGCTAAGGGAAGTCATTACGTTTTGTCCTGAACCCTTTGCAAGGTACAACAGTATAGGTAATGTCACACACAGTCGGGTAATTTTTGTGGTCCGTGTACACACAGCATATTCATGTTAGACGTAATTATAATATAGTTTATCTGAGTCGAAGTACTGATGTGGTCCAAAATGCTGTTAAAAATAGTAATTTTGAAATAATACAAAACACTAGTAAAGTTTTGTTCAATGTCCTAGACTTAATGATAAAAATTTAAAAAGTAGTGCTACTCTTTTAAAAAGCGGCCCTTCTTATAAGCTCCTTTATCAAATAGGCAGTGAAAAAGAATAATTAAAAAAACATAGGGACTTAGGCCTTCAGGATGTTGTAGAAATGTGCATGTGAAGTATAGGGACTTGCACGGAGGTCAAGAGGTCAAATCCATTGACCTGCGAAACCAGTCAATAATAAGCTTAATATCAAATGGGGTGCCACAATGTTTAAAAGGGACATCAGACCACACATCAAAGACTAGGGGTTGTTTTTGAAAGGTTAATGTGCTAACCCGGGGGGGGTCTTCCAGTTGTTTAAGTAGGGACCTGCCTCCAGGGCTCAAGAAGTGGACCCGAACGTATAACTCGCATTACTTGCAATACAATGACCCCATATTTTATACCGACTCAAGAGTGGACCCGACCTTATACCTCTCCGTCTTGCAACATAATGACCCAATTCGCGGCCATATTTATACCCAAATAGTTCATTGTCGCCAGAATTCCTTTGTAACATCAGAACGCGAAATCAAAAACCCAGGCAAATACCCAGCCTGTCTTTGCTTCGCGACTTGGTGTCAATGTTGAAGGCCACGACGAAGTCACGTGAAAAGCAGCGGAAGAGGGTAAACAAAACCCCGATTTACGAGAATTACAGATGACTAAAAAAGTTTGCAAAATCAATACGATGTCGAATTCTGCGTAGAGCTGACGACGTTCACGGACTATTCACCATCGCGGATTGCGTACCCAAAATTATACCAACAACATCAATCAACACCGATTAATTATACCATTATGTGTGAAACAAAGGGGTCATAATTATACCAGTGTGTGAAAAAAAGGGGGTCATAGTTTTACCAGACGGCTGATTTTGCGACCCTATCCAGCGGCACGTCTCCGATAGGCGTGGGTACTAAGAATATTTATTAAATAAGTTTTTTTTAAAATTTTATTAATAGGCGTAAATCCCGGGGAAGGGGGGATGAGGGGATATATCCCCCCCAATATATTGATGATGGGATGGTCAATACGATCATCCCCTATGTTGAAGCCTGTTCATGTGTTTTGACAAAAATAACATCATATTACCATAATTAGTTTAACATTTAACTATTTAGCTTCGAAATGGGACAATTTTTAGCGCCCGCACATGTGCTGTAATGGATCTTTTCGGCAACCCCGTTCATTCTGTAGATGTCGAACTACGTTCACGGACTATCACCATCGCGGATGCGTACCCAAAAATTATACCACAACATCAAATCAAACACGATACTAACATTATGTGTGAAACAAAGGGGTCATAAGTATAACAGTGTGAAAAAAGGGGTAATAGTTATACCAGACGGCAGACGGCTGATTTTGCGAACCTATCCAGCGGCACGTCCTCCGTATGGCGTTTGTTGTGTACTAAGATATTTATTTAATAAGCTGAATTATCAAATGCATAGGCGTCAATCCCGGGAGGGGGATGAGGGGGATATATCCCCCCCCCAATTTATTATTGATGAGGGGATGGCAAACGATCATCCCCCCCCTGTGATGCCTGTGTTCATGTGTTTTGACCAAAAAAACCTTCATATTTTAACCATAATAGTTGAAACATTTAACGATATTAGCTTCGAAAATGGGACCATTTTTAGCGCGCAACATGTGTAGTCATGGATCTTTTCGCACAACCCCGTTTCAATTCAAATTCACACCCCATACCCCCAATGTCAAAAAGAAATTTACGCCACTGATCAATAGGGGTGCGAATTGTATACGAGAGTAGCACATACATACAGACACACGATGGGATTGCTTGTTTCGAAAGTGGAGTGATGCGTGTGCTCGTTATACCATTTTAAAATGCGGTGAACAAATTGCCAGATAGTACAAGTATTTTTGAAGATATTCACGTTTTTGGCTGGCCATTTGATTGACGTCATGTTACACTTTTAAAAGTATCAGAATTACATTTATTGTGTCGATTAACAACATAAGCCAAGTATTCATGTTTATTTTGTTACCGCATATTGCTGTATAGGGCATATTTCAAAAATTATTAGATTTGGCTTCCATTGACTTTGAAGTATGACTCAATGATATAAGTGCACGGAACTGTTCATGGGTCCGATAGTAATTTATTAACTCCATAGTTTGATAATATAGGGTCGAATAGAATAATATAATCTATGACATAGCCATCTTGAGATTTCTCAAAACGACAAAGTGGCACCCGACAGATTCTAACTCTACACACCCTTATCTATCACGTTCAGCAAAATATTGTGTATATATCAAACTTTACGGTTAGGCCATAAACTTGGGACCATACTCTCCGACTATCAGGATGTTTTAGTAATGTGAATGTGATATATGTAGCTGTAGCGGGCTACCCTTTTCAAAAGCGATGACTTCCTATAAGTTCAATTATAAAATGAGGGTGCACAGTTAAAAGGGTGTGGACTGTGTTGAGAGGCTAGTCACATACACAGAGGCCACAAGAGTCACGATTGTTTTTGGAAATGGTATGTGATTGTATGTAAGCGTGATACCCAGCTCAATACCAAATGGGGGGCAACATCGTTCAAAGGGTAGTACTATACACGCAGGCGCAAGACTCGGGATTGTTTTTTTTTTCTTTTTCCATCGAGGGTTCGGGACAAAAACATACATTGCAAGGGACTCAGGCTTGTTTTCGAAATGTGCAGGACATGTTTGCAGTATGCTACCTTTGCAAAAGTGAGGCTTCTAAAAGTTCATTATTTAAATGGGTGCACATTGTTTAAAGGGTAGCCAGGTTTAAAAGGATAGTACGAATACACAGCAGGCGCAAGACTCAGGATTTTACGACTTTACGAAATGTTCATGAGATGTATGCAGCGCACTACTTTTTCAAAAGCGATGCTTTCTATATTTTCAATTATCAAATGGGGGTGCACATGTGTAAAAGGGTTAGCCACAGTGTTAAAGGCTAGTCGCATACACGCTAGGAACCAAGACTCAGGAGTGTTACGACTTACGAAATGAGGTGCCCAGGAGATGTATGCAGCGCACTACTTTTTTCAAAAGCGCTTGATGTCTATATTATTTTCAATATCAAAGGGAGTGCACATTGTTTGGAAGGGTAGCACAGGATTTTAAAGGCGAATAAGCATACCCACGGAGCAAGACTCAGGATTATTTTTGGAATGTGCATCGAGGTATTGTAGAGGTACCCGGGTTCAACGCGGCGGTGCTTCCTATTTAATAATATATCAAATGGGGTGCACATTATCAAAAGGTATATAGCACAGGGTTTAAAAGGCTAGTACGCCTACACACAGGCGCAAAACTCCGATTGTTACGAAATGTGAATGTGATATATGTAGCGATGCTACCCTTTTCACAAGCGATGTCTTTAAGTTTATTATCAAATGGTGTGCCACATGTTTGAAAGTTGTTAGCAGCAGTATTAAGGCTAGTAAGATACCACACAGGGAAGCAGACTCCACCCCAGGGGGGGATTTTTGGTTTTTGGAATGTGCCCATATGATACATGTAGCGTGGTTCCCCTTTTCAAATACGCTACTTCCTATTGGATTATAAATCAGTTACCAAATGGGGTGCACATTGTTCAAAAGGGTAGCACAGTATTTAAAAAGCTAATAAGCATACAAACAGGGCAAGACTCAGGATTGTTTTTGGAATTTTGAATATTGTGAGACATGTAGCGTGGTACCACCTTTCGAATGCGGTGCTTCTAGTTGACCATGAAGTTCAGTTACCAATGGGTGCACATTGGTAAAGGGAGCACAGTGATTAAAGGATAGAAGCATACAAAACAGCGCAAACTCGGATTGTTGGAATTGTCATATGATACATTTGTAGCGTGGTATCCATTTCAAATACGCTACTTTCTATTGATTATAAAACTCAGTACCAAATGGGGTGCACATGATCAAAAGGGAGCACAGGATTAAAAGGGTAGTAGCTATGCGCAGGACCAAGACTCAGGATTGTTTCGAAATGTGGCATCCAAATGTAGTAGTGTGCTACCCGTTCAAACGCGTGCTTATATGATAAGTTCAATTATCAAAGGTGTGCAGTATTATTTAAAAGGGTTAGCACAGTGTTTTTCAAATGTTTAAAAAGCTAGACGCATACACGCAGGCGCAAAACTTCGGAGTTTTCGAAATGTGAATGTGAGATATGGAGGTGTTACCCTTTTCACAAGCGATTCTTCCTTTAAGTTGAGTTCAATTATCAATGGGGTGCCACTGTTTGAAAGGTAGCACAGTATTTAACAAGGCTAGTAAGCATACACACAGGAGCAAGACTCAGTATGTTTTTTGGAATTGTGCATATGATAAATGTAGCGTGGTAGCCTATTCAACTACGCTACTTCCTATTTGATTATTAAGTTAAGTTAGCAAATGGGGTGCACATTGTTTCAAAAAGGGTAGCACAGTATTTTTTAAAACGGTAGCACGCATATAAACGTGGGCTCAAGATCATAATTGTTTTCCAAATGTGACTCCAAAGTAGGTAGCGGGCTACCCATTTCAAACGCGGTGCTTCCTATTTGTTCCATTATCAAATTGGGGTGCACATTGTTTGAAGGGTATTAGCACAGTATTTAAAGGATAATCAGGCATACACGCAGGAGCAAGACTCAGGGATTGTGTTTTGGAATTGTGCATATGATACAGGTAGCGTGGGTATCAGTTCGAATTGCGGTGCTTCCTATTTGATCATAAGTTCAGTTACCAAATGGGGTGCAAATTGTTTAAAAGGGGCGCACAGCGATTTGTTTAAAAGCTAGTACGCATACACCACAGGCGCAAAACTCCGGGTTGTTGTGGAACGGTGAATGTGATTATGTAGCGTGATACCCTTTTCACAAGCGATGCTTCCGGAAGTTCCAATTATCAAATGGGGTGCACATGATTTGAAAGGCGTTAGCACAGTATTTAAAAGACTAGTAAGCATACACACAGGAGCAAGACTCGGATTGTTTTTGGAATTGGTGCATAGATACATGTAGCGTTGTATCCATTTCAAATACGCTACTTCCTTATTGATTACAAGTCAGTACCAAATGGCGCGGCGCCATTGTTCAAAAGGGTTAAGCACACAGTATGAAAAGCGGTAGGTACGCATGCACGCAAGCGCAAGACTCAGGATTGTTTTCGAAATAGCCTCCAAAAGATTGTTAGTGTGTACCGTTTTCAAACACCGTGCTTCCTATTTAATAATTGCTAGCTTCAATTATCAAATGGGGTGAATATATTTAAAGGGTAGGCACAGGTCTTAAATGTTTAAAAGCTAGTACGCATACACGCCAGGCGCAAAAAAACTCCGGAATGTTTTCGAAAATGTGAATGTGATATATATAGCGTGCTACCCTTTTCACACGCGGTGTTCCTTTAAGTTCAATACAAATGGGGTGACAGTTGAAGGGTAGCACGTATTTAAAAGGCTAGTAAGCATACACAAAGGAGCACCAAGACTCCAGGATGTTTTCGAATTGGGATATGTAATGTAGCGTGTACCCATTCAATACGCTACTTCATATTTGATTATAAATTCAATTACCACAAATGGGGTGCACATGTTCAAAAGTGTAGCACAGTATTAAAACGCTAGAAGCTACCCACCGGAGGCAGACTCGGATTGTTTTTGGAATTGTGCAATGATACAGGAGCGTGGTACCCAATTCAACTACGCTACTTCCTATTGATTATAATGTTCAGTTATCAAATGGGGGTGCACATTGTTCAAAAGGGAAGCACAGTTATTTAAAAACGGTCACGCACGAACTACATGTGGGCTCAAGACTCATAATTGTTTCAAAATTTGAATCCAAAGTATGTAGCGTGCTACCCATTCTCAAACGCTGTGCTTCCGTATTTTGTCAACTTATCAAAGAGGGTGACATGTTTAAAGGGGCTAGTCACAGTATTTAAAAGGCTAGTAAGCATACACACAGGAGCAAGGACTAAGGAATGTTTTTGTAATTGTGCATATGATACAATGTAGCGTGGTACCAATTAAATACGTCCCAACGTATATTTGATATAAGTTCACTTATCAAATGGGGTGCACATTGTCAAAAGGGTAGCACAGTATTCAACGGTAGCACGCATTATACGGGGCTCAAGATCATAATTGTTTTCAAAAATTGAATCTCAATGTGTAGCGTGCTACCCATTTCACAACGCGTGCTTCCTATTTTTTCAATTATCAAATGGGGGTGCACATTGTTTGAAAGGGTAGCACGGTATTTAAAAAGTCTAATAAGCATACACGCAGGAGCAAGACTCAGGGATTGTTTTGGGAATTGTGCATATTCTACATGTAGCTGGCTACGCATTCGAAGCGGTGCTTCCTATATGATCATAAGTCAGTTACCCAAATGGGGTGCACATTGTATAAAAGGGGAGCAAAGCGAATATTTTAAAAGGTATAAGTACGCCATACACACAGGCGCAACAACTCCGGATTGTTTTCGAAATGTGAATGTGATAATGTAGCGTGCCACTTTTCACAAGCGATGCTTCCTTTAAGTTCAATTATCAAATGGGGTGCACATGTTTGAAAGGGTTAGCAACCGGTTATTAACAAGATAGTAAAGCATTCACAGGGCAAGACTAGGATTGTTTTTGGAAATGTGCATATGATACATTAGCGTAGGTTACCATTTAACATACCGCTACTTCCTATTTGGCATTATAAGTTCAGTTACAAAGGGGGTGAACAGGTCAAAAGGGTTAGCACAGTAGTGAAAAAGGTAGTTACGCTGCACGCAGGCGCAAGACTCCGGATTGTTTTCGAATATGTCATCCAAAAGTGATGTAGTGTGCTTACCCGTTTCAAAACGCGGGTGCTTCCTATTACTAAAAAAAAAAAAAATTAATGATAAGTTCAATTATCAAATGGGGTGAATACGATTTAAAAGGGTTTAGCACAGGGTTTAAATGTTTAAAAAGGCCTAGTACGCCTACCGCAGGTTGCCAAAAACTCCGGTTTGTTTCGAAATGTGATGTGATATTAGCGTGCTACCCTTTTCACAAGCGGTGCTTCCTTTAAGTTCAATTATCAAATTGGGTGCACATTGTTTGAAAGGTAGCCACAGTTCGCAACAGTATTTAAAAGGCTAGTAAGCATACACACAGGAGCAAGACTCAGGATGGTTTTTGCGATTGTATGCTATGGATTACATGTAGCGTGGTTCCCCTTTTCAAATACGCTACTTCCTATTTGATTAAAAGTTCATCTACCAAATGGGGGTGAAATTGTTCACAACGGGTAGAACAGTATGTACAACGCTAGAAGTCAAAACAGCAGGGGCCAAGGACTCGGGATTGTTTTTGGATGGTGCATATGATTACATGTAGCGTGCGTAGCCAAATTCAAACTACGCTAACTTCCTATTGATTATAAAGTTCAGGTATCAAATGGGGTGCACAGTGTTCAAAAGGGTTTTAGCACAGTATTAAACGGTACCCACGCATAAACGTGGGCCTCATATTAATAATTGTTTTCAAAATTTGAATCCAAAAGTATGTAGCGTGCTACCATTTCAAACGTGTGCTTCCTATTTTTTCAATTATTAAATAGGGTGCACATTGTTTGAAAGGGTGGTAGCACAGTATTTAAAGGTGTAAGCCATACACACCAGGAGCAAGGAATCAGAGTTGTTTGGAATGTGCATTAGGATACATGTAGCGTGGTACCCCAATTAAAATACGCTACTCCAGTTGATTATGGTTCAGTTAACACAATGGGGTGCACATTCTTCAAAAGGGTAGCACAGTATTTAAAAGGGAAGTTCACAGCACCCAAGGAGGCAAGACTCAGGATTTGTTTTCGACATATGCATCCAAAGTATGTAGTGTGCTACTCATTTACAAACACCGTGCTTCCTATTTAATAATGATAAGTCAATTATCAATGGGGTGAATACTAGGTAAAAAGGGTGTAGCCCCAGTTGTTAAATGTTTAAAAACGGTTAGATCGCACGCATACACGTGGACTCAAAAGACTCATAAGTGTTTTCAAAATTGAATCAAAGTATCTAGCGTGCTACCCATTTCACACGCTGTGCTTCCTATTTTTTCAATTATCAATAGGTTGCCACATGGTTTGAAAGGGTAGCACAGTAGTTTAAAGGTTAATAAGCATACACGCAGAGCAAGAATCAGGATTGTTTTGGAATTGTGCATATGATACCCATGTCGCGCTGCCGGGTTACTCATTCTCGAATGCGGTGGCGTCATTGATTATAACGTCCAGTTACCATAGTGGGGTGCACCATGGTTAAAAAAGGGTTATAGCACAGCAGTATTTAAACGGTTAGTACGATTACACGAGGCGCAAGACGAAGGATTGGTCGAAATAGCATCCAAGTATGTGCGTGGCTGTAACCCGAGTTCAACGCGGTCGCGGGGTGCTTCCTTTCATTTGCAATAAATGGGTGACAGTGTTTGAAAGGGTTAGCACAGTATGTAACAGGCTTAATAAAGCATTTACACGCAGGAGCAAGACTCAGGATTGTTTGGAACTTGTGCATATGATACATGTAGCGTGGGTACTCATTTCGGAATGCGGTGCTTCCTATTTTGATTCTAAGTTCACGTTACCAAATGGGGTGCACATTAAAAGGGAGGCACAGTGTTCAAAAAGTAGTACGCACACATATGGCAGGCGGCAAACTCAGGATTGTTTTCGAAAGTGCTGTGATCTATATGAATGCTACCTTTTCAAAAGTGCTGGCGGTTCAAATATTCAAAGGGGTGCACATTGTTGAAATGCAGCATAGTATTTAAAAGGCTATAGTAAGCATCCAAAACACGAAGCAAGACGCAGGATGCGCAGAGGGGAAGGGTGGCATCCAGGAGCTCACACGGCCAGAGGGTCCAACCAGGGCAAAGGAGGCGTGCCTAGAATGGTGCAAGGGACGAAAAGGAGGGGAAACAGGGTACAAGGGGAGCACAAGTAGGGAAAAGGCGAGGATCGTTATGATAACGCAGGAGCAAGACTGCAGGAGATTTGGGTCAAAGGGGCCAGCCGAAGTATGGAGGGGGACCCCAGGGCAAACACCGGGCGGGCCGAAGGGGGAAGGAGCAAAGGGGGGCAAAAGGTAGGGGGGCTTAAGAGAGAGAGAGAGGTATATAGATAGAGATAGATATAGAGGGATAGAGATATAGATAGATACAGAGACCCGCGATCGAGAGATAGACGATATATTAGAGATACGTAGATATCAGAGAGAGCATTTATATATAATAGCAGAGAGAGAGAGAAGCAATAGTAGATAGATAGCATATGATATAGTATGTATAATATACGACGATAGTTAACACATATTTACATACATTATAGAGCCATACATACATATACATAACCTCTGCAAACATAGCATAACTTCACAGTGAATGTAGAAAAATTCAAAACCAGGTATAAAGAGAGGAACCATTGGATCTGCAACAAAACACCCGTCTTTGCTTTTCAAAATACTTTTGGGAATCAACAACCACTACTTTTTCCCAAAAATCTGACTGTCAGAAAAAGTTGGCCTTGACCATAGTCCAAGGGTTCTAAAGTCCAGAAGTATCTGGATTAACCACAACCCGAATTCATTCAATTCTTGATATTCATTGCAGTCTGAAATAAATAAGCTAAATCATGAACGCATAGGCAAACAACATCCATGAACAAAACAAAACAAAATGAGACAAACAAACAATGAGATTCGAGGATTTTGAGTAAGACAACACCCTCTAAAAATGTGAAGGCAGATCGACACATAAGCGAAACAAAGGTCAAGCGAGCATGGAACCACAGTCATCAACAAAACACTCAGAAATGGTAAATATCATGTCGTAAACACTAAAATGAGGTCATCAGTGCAGATGGGGAAACAGCTGAATTGAGTTACCCTGGAAGACCAAAACCCAATAAGCTTATTTTGTATGAAACAGGACATTGAAACATTTAACTTCTTTATTTCATAAAAATGTCTGTAGAGGGAAGGAACCTTGCACCCCGTCTTCACGAATAACTACCACACAGTGGCTTAACAAGTCGTACAAACTAGGTAGAACAGATGACACACATGACGATAAATAGATAATGATTTATCTCTTTATTGATCTATCAGAAATTATGGGAAGCTGTAGGTTAAACGACATAACCACGGTACGCGGGACTAATAAAGCCGCATGTTTGTTACTTTTTGCCGTCGCATCCAAAGTATGTAGCGTGCTACCCATTTCAACCGCGGTGCTTCCTATTTTCCATAATGGGGTGCACATGTTTGAAAGGGTGCACAGTATTTAAAGGCTACTAAGAATCCACGCAGGAGCAAGACTCAGATTGTTTTGGGACTTAGTGCATATGATACCATGTAGCGTGGTACTCATTTCGAATGCGGTGCTTCCTATTTGATTATAAGTTCAGGTACAATGGGGGGCACTTGTTTAAAAGGGGAGGCACAGTGTTTAAAAAAAGTGCTAGTACGCACATATGCAGGCGCAAAACTCAGGATTGTTATCGAAATGTGAATGTTGATCTATATAGCATGCTACCTTTTCAAAAGTGATGCTGTTCAAATATCAAATGGGCGGGGCACATTGTATTGAAATGAAAGACATAGTATTAAAAGGCTAGTAAGCATACACACAGAAGCAAGACTCGGATTGTATTGGGAATTGGCATATGATAACATTAGCTTGCCACCCATTTCAAAAGTGATGGCTTCCTATAAGTTCAATTATCAAATGAGGTGCACATTTTTTAAAAGGGTATCCAAGTGTTTGAAAGGCTAGTACTTATACACGCAAGGCGCAAGAACCTCAGGATTTTTTTCGATGTGCATCCGAAGTTATGAGCGGACTACCCATTTAAACACGTGCTTCTATATTTTTAATTATCAAAGGGGTGCACAAATGAGATGGTACTAATCTTATATATATTATATATATAATATATATATATATATAGATATATTATAATATAATATATACTATATTATATATATTATATCTTATATATATATTCTATATATCTACATATATATACATATACCATATATTAGATATAGATATATATATATCTCATTTATAATATATTCATATATATATATATATACACATATTACATACATCTTTACATACATACATATAATAACATATGCATAAACATATGCATAACTTCACATAGAACTGTTAGAAAATTTCAAAAGTTATAAAGAAAAGAGGGGGGGGAACCATTTGGCCTCTGCAACAAACGTCGTTGCTTTTCAAAATCACTTTTGCGGCATCAAGACACACTCCCTTTTTCCAAAAATGATGAGAAAAAGTGGCACTTGACCATAATTCAAAGGTCTAAAGTCAAGGAATTATCCTAACAACAACGAATTTCATTTAAATTCTTATATTCATTGAGTTCTCGAAATAAATAAGCTAAATCATGAACGCATAGGGCAAACCAAATGAACAAACAAAACAAATATGAGAAAACCAAAACAATGGATGAGATTGGTAAGCCAACACACTCAAAAATGTGAAGCAGACGACACATAAAGGAAAACTGGCATCAAAGCGGCATGGAACAACATTCATCAACAAAACATCAGCAAATTGGTAAATATCATGTGTAAACATAAAGTAATGATGTAATCAGTGCAGATGGAGGAAACATGGACTATTGAGTATCTCACGCTGAATGACAAAACAATTAAGCTTATTTTGATATGCAACAGGCATTGAAAAATTAACTTCTTCTTCATAAAAAATGTTAGTAGAGTGAATGGACCTTGCACCCCGTCTTCACGAATAACATACCAGCATTTGAACATTAACTTCTTCTTTCATAAAAAGGTTATGTAGAGGGAATGGAACCTGCACCCAGTCTTCACGAATAACTACCACACAGTTGATTACAAGTACAAAACTAGGAGTAACAGATGACACACATGAAGCATAAATAGAATAATGATTTATTCTTTATTGATTCTATCAAGGAAATACTGCTGAAGCTGCGTTTAACGACATACACGGTCGCGGACTAATAAAGAGGCATGTTTGTTACTTTGCCGTCGCATTCCAAAAGTGATTATTTATAAGTGTCGAACGCGTCCATCACGATTATGTGCGTGGGGGACGCCCACGCGCCGCATACTTGAGGGGATAATAATCAGCTCCTTCAAACAAGTTTTGTAGGAATTAATTTGTGAAGATGAACGTCACCTAATTCCATCTCCATTTCAGACTTTACATTGCTCCTTAATCTGTAGAGCACTCTCTGAGACATTTTGGGCTATAACCATATATATATATCTATATATATAATATATATTAAAAGACACATTCAAAGGACGTCTGTATTCTATATATATATATTATATATTATATATATATATATATATATATATAGATCTAATATATACTATATTATATATATATGTGTTGTGTGTGGGTGTGTTATCGATGCAATCACTGTGCATATACTTTTGTGTTTATCAATGTAAACCTTTATCTGATGCTTTTACTTTGTTTCATGTTCCTTTTAGTTAATGATTTTTTGATTGCTTTCTTGCCTGGTATATTTTAGCTCATTGCATCTTGTACAACACTTGAAAAAACGGGTGTATGCCCGAAACGTGTATAAATAAACACAGTTTCAATATCCAGCACTGTATATCAACCAAACTGCTTCAGAATATAACACACAAAACAGCACACCACACAACCTACACACACACATATATCTTATATATATGATATATATATATTATATATATATATATATATTATATATATAATATATTCTATATAATATATTATATAATATATAATCGCTACTCAATCTGCAGACAGTTACCACGTTCGCAACTTGTGTTCTCATCAGGCAGCACAGAGCTAATGCAATCCACAAATGAAGGGAATCAATGACCACGTTAAGTCAATGACCATTCCATCACGCCGCACATTGTTTATGAATACCAGAGGGCTCAAAAATCAATGAGTGAGTATGGCCAACTGCTAATAGTATTGACGTCGTGATAAACACATCAAGGCTACATAAAACATGTACAGTTGTAGAAAGCAAAAAGAGTGCTCAACTAAAAAAATGCTGCAACCTATTAGGGCACCAGCATGAAAGGAGCGGAGTATACTCAATCTGCAGACAGCACCGTTTCGAACTTGTGTTCTCATCAGTGCAGACAGAGCTAAATGCAATCCACAATGGAAGTGAATAATGACCCGTTCACGCCGCACATTGTTTAATATATATATATATATATTATATAATTATATATAATATATAATTAATATTATATATATATCACTATTAAATTTATGAACCTATGGAACGGTCTTTATCTCGCGCTGCTTTCAAGAATTGAGCACTCTGCATGAGATAGTCTCCTCGCCTATTACTTATATATAATATATGTTCCTAGGATGTTATATATTATATATAATAATATATATATTATATATATATATATATAAATATTATATATAATATATATATATATATATAGATATATATAATATATATAATATTACAGATGTCTTTGAATGTGTCTTTGAAAACTTACATTGTTTACTTTGCGCAACTGGCATGAAAAATATGGAACGTGAACATTTGAACATCGCTACATACAAAGAGGTTCTATATAGATATAGAGGCAAAACGTTACGTAATCTTTAGAAATTTCCCGTCTCGCATGTTTTGGCGACCAAAAAGAAAACATAGAGTACAACAATAGACAAGGCATTGGCTGCCTTCCGCTTCTCCCTCCTCATACTGTGGGTGCCGCTTTGCATATGATACACTAATCGGTAGTGATACAAATTCATGTATGTGTTAGGGTGGCCAGGTGTAACAATAGTGTACCTGGCTCATTGTGCTCAGATACTCTTTTTTCTCATAATGCAATGCGCGCTTAGGTGAAAAGATGTATTCATTGAGGCGTTTATTTAAATCAAGACACTGATGTGTCATTTTATTCGTTGCGTGGCCATGGGTAGGACAAAATTAACACCCAAAATAGCACCCAACATCCAAACAAACTGATATTTTGGAGGATTGTTTGTATCGAATGGACATTATGGTGTATACACACAATATTCAAAATGTCGAGCCCAGCACGGACGACTGGTTTTGATGCGTTTCACCCCCTTGGTAACATATGCCAGTTGACCTGGCAAGACATTTGGAAAAACGGTGCCAATTGGCTCCTGTGGTGCTAAGCAACTGCGGCCTTGTAAATGTTTCTGCGGTGTCAATCTACGCTGTTGACCTCGTTTGATCAACAAATCTGATTGGATAGTCATGCTATTTCAACTATGAACATGAATTTGATTTTTTTTTTGCGCGCGCGCGGCCGGGTAAGGCTAAAAGTAGTGCAGTTGCTACGGACGGACGGTCTTGGTGTCGCTTTTCGCTTTGGTATTGTGCGGTTCTGGGACGTTCAATGGATGAAAATGAGAGTACATGAAGGTAAACACAGGCGAGCGCGATTTATTTCTCCGAGTAAAAGGAAAAAAAAAAAAAACAGGATATAGTTTTTCTGGTATTCTGAATTTGTTTATTGGTATTTCTTATTTGTTGTAATCAAGTAAAAAAAAGTACTTCTTGACAAAACGTTGCGTGGTACTATAATTGTCGCACATGTTCTTGCTTATCAGTTCCCCTTTCACTAATTTTCTGGGTTCAGGAAGGCAATTTTGATTTGCGAAAAATACACAGACAAAAACACATTTTCCTCACATGGGCGTAAAAACCTTAATTTTATTAAATGATGACATAACAACCTTTTTCTATTTTTAATTCACAACATTCGTTCTCTTTAGATTGGTATGAAGGTATGATTATTATATTTTAAATATGTCTTCTATGATGGGATTGCACGACAATGCCCTAGTTTTTCTTAATAACGGCAAAACAGCCAATTGCTTGCAATTAAAGGCTGACTCAGATATTTCGAAAAAATTTTCTTGTGTATTAATTACATATAGTCTACTTGAATTAAAAATAGTCACCTAATATGATGAATTCCAAAGTTTGTGAGAATCAGATTTTTTTTCATTTTAATGCAGGAAGATTATTATGTCTATATTATAACTTTCCATAGGATAGAGTGTATAATAACGAAAATTCCGGATTCGGAATTTTACAACATAGTTGGGATTTTTATATGAAGAGAATCGATTTGGTCTTGTTATTTCACAAAGTGAATTACGTTTATGGGCAAACATTATGTAGTACAAAAAAACATGATTTGTTTGAAAATTTAGGCGCCATCCTTGGGAGTCAGCCTTTAACTAAAATTTTTTCTCTCTTTTACTCTTTTTCAATAATAGCTGTAGAATATTTATCTCGTTTACCTTTTTGTTCTGACGACTTAAAACCCATGAAATTGACATACATCTCTAACAAAATTTGTAAAAGACCTGCAATCGTATATTCTAAGGTAAATGTATTATTTATTGGTCAAGTTACATTGTCTATAAGACTCTTGCGCAATAATTCTGAAAGGAGGGTTTTACAACGTAGCGTTGTACATTAAAATATGTGAGCCTCGGCATGCGCGCGTGTGAGTGAAATTTCGTTAAATGTTACAAGTGACCTGCGAAGTAACCGGCTGAACATAGTCACTGTGACTCCGGCGCGGATTGTAATAAAGCCTGAGATAAGTGCCGGTAATTGCTCTCTGCATGCACGCTGCGAGATAACCTCGCAGATCACTAAAATCAATGATAACCAATCTATGGCATCACGCCATGAACAATAACGCTAAACAAGCTCCTCGCCGTATAGTTAATCCATTCTAACACGTACTCTATCATACAAACACAAATAGGTTTAAGATGAGACGTTCTTTTAAAGGTGGGTGGGCCTAATTTAAATATTTAGCCTTCTTAACACAATGACCGAACACGACGCTCTCATTTACATGTCAACAAACGGGGTGAAGAGAATCGTTCTTAAAGGGGAAGGTCGGAGTAGTATACTTTGTATCACAATGATGACCACATACCTCTTATTAAATTTACAGTTCTCTGTGTAATCATTCTAACACAGACTCTGAGTCATTAACATGTCAACAAACAAGGTCGGCAGATGAGTCGTTCTTAAAGGGGGAAGATCGATTAAGTATATATAACTTCTTAAGGCAATTGATGACGGACCAAACTCTCTCATTTAAGATGTTTTCTAATAACTAATATATTCTCAAATGGAGTACATTTTCGCTCAAAACTTCCAAATACACAACCCTTGACAGTATCCCATTTCCCACCATCCATTTTATTAACAGTTTTCAAATAACTATAGTAAAAATGTTCTCCAAACAACAAGGGTGAAGATAAGTCGTTCTTTAAATGCTTCACCGTAAACCAAACATTAAAACTCCACACA
Source organism: Ophioderma brevispina (assembly GCA_023653785.1). Taxonomy (NCBI): domain Eukaryota; kingdom Metazoa; phylum Echinodermata; class Ophiuroidea; order Amphilepidida; family Ophiodermatidae; genus Ophioderma; species Ophioderma brevispina. Next base: position 32,760 of record JAMKCH010000288.1, on the reverse strand, counting down.
GACCATGTTTTTGATTTTTTAACACATACTCTCTTATTTAATGTAAAAACAATCGGGTGAAGATGAGTCGTTCTTTAAAGGGGTGGCACAAAAAACTTGAGGTGAAGATGAGGTGTTCTTCAAGGGGTGGCCGATTTTCGTATTCTCCTTAACGCAAGGAACGAACACAGACTCTATCACTTAACATGTCAACAAATACGGGTGGAAGATGAGTCGTTATTAAAGGGGAAGGTACATTTAGTATAATAATAATCGCGGGATTATAATACGCTTTTTACCTGATGTTCAAAGCGCCGGCATTATCATCGCTGCAACATGATGAAATCGTCACATCATGTCGCTTCATTAAGGTTGCTACAAGGCCAAATGCCGCACTGCCCATATCAGCACTTAGATTGTGCATATTCCTCTAACAGGTCCCCATTCACTCTGGCGAGAGAGGCAAGCGAAGTGCACAACGCATTGGTCGCAGTGGGACTCGACCCCACAACCTTTAGATCCCGAGCCGGTCTCGTATCCCCTGGACCCCAACAGGTGCCTTCGTACTATAAACCTTCTTACGCGATTGGGATTTGCATTTTTTTTGTCAAATTTACTAAAAAAGAAGGGTGAAGATGGAATCGTATTTTACAGATATCTTCTTAATTATAAAGCCTATGTTTAAAGATTTAAGAGCAAAACAAATATAAAGAAGAAACACACATTGTGTATTGGTAATCATAAAATTCCAATAAAACTAATACAGGGACTAACATTTAACATGTTTTTCTATAACACATTAACATGTCTAAACAAACAACGGGTGAGATGAGTCGTCTTACAATAAACTCTTAACATTAACATGTTGCATTTGTTTCTCAATTCTAAAAAAAAGTTGAAGTTGCAGCGGTCTTTAACGTTATCTTCTTATGTCATCTATGTTTAAGTTAAGAGCAAACTCCATAAACAACCTGTTTTAATAGAGACGACACAACGCTCTTTGATATTTTAAATGATTGTATCCTTCTTAACGCAAATAACGAATGCAGACTCTAATCATAACAGGTTCTAAAAATACATATTTTCTCCACAAACAAGGGAAGATGATTCGTTCTTAAATGAGGATGGCCGATTTAAGATTATACAATTCCTAATCTGGATTGAATGCTTCACCCTAAACCCCATCGTAAAGTTTCCGCGCCGGTTATATTCAAATTTCAATCCCTTTAGATGAGTACTGTGTAAAATTAATATTGATCGACCAAATGGAGTACTTTCGCTCATAACTTCCAAACCAAACTCCTTTAGCTTAAGATTTCCACAAGGTACATGAGAAAAAACCCCTTATCATTTAACATGATTTTTTTTTTAACTAATAAACAATTTTCTCAACAAACAAGGGTGAAGAATGAGTCGTTCTTTAAAGGGAAGTTCCGATTTACGTATAGAAAAACTTCTTTAACGCAAGTAATGACGAACACAAAAATTTACTCATATCTTCCAAATCAAACAATAAGGTCAATTTATCAGTTATCCCTTCTAACGCAATTGATGAAAACAAACTCTAGCAATTTAACATATTTGCTCAACAAAACGAGGGTGAAGATAATTCGTTCTTTAAAAGGGGTGGCAGAATTTAAGCATTTATTTTAACACAATGAACGAACACCGACTCTATCATTGAAACATGTCAAACACACAAGGGTGAAGGTGAGGCCCGATAAGATAATAAATGTTTAATAAAACAAGGGTGAAGATGTACGTTCTTTAAAGGGGAAGGGTCGATTTAAGTATTTAATATTTTCAGTAATTGATGATGAAATACACATACTCGTATCTTTTAACAGTGTTTTCTAAAATAACATATTTTTCTAAACCAAAAATAAAGTAATTAACGTGTTTTCTATTGTAAGCAAAACTAAAGATTTTCACAACAAAGGGCGAAGAGTGTCGTTCGTTAAATACAACTCTTAACATTCAACATGTTTTGTAAAACGCAATTATGTGTTTCTTACGTAAACCAAACATTTAAATTTACCACCAACACATGCCCTTTGATTTAATCATTAAACAATAAGTCAATTATGAATCAGTTTATCCTTAATGAATGACGGAAAACAAAACGCTAATCGTTTAACAGGTTTTCCTAAATTTTCTCAACAACTAGGGTGAGTGTTAGTTCTTTAAAGGGGGGTGGTCCGATTTAAGTATTTACCTTTTTAACGCAATGAACAAACACAGACTCTATAATAATAATCATATAATACTAATAATTTTATTTGAGTTATAATTAAAGCACGAGCCAAAAATAGTAACTGGGAAAGAAAATGGGCTACACAGCCAAACACAAATGATGTGGGATTCTTCCTGTGCAAAATAAAGATATACATGGGCTACACAAAAATATAGCAAAAATACATTTGCAGATGATCTTTCATGTCAACAAACAAGGGGGAATTGATTCGTTCTTTAAGGGAAGGGCCCAATTTAAGTATATAAAATTTTAATCCTTCGATTTGAATTGCTTCACCGTAAATTTTCTCAACTGGAGTAATTTTCGCTAACAATTCCAAAGCAAAGAATAAGTCATTCTAACAGTTATCCTTTCTTAACGCAAAACCCACTAAAACCACCATTGGAAATTTTATCTTCTTAACGCAATGAACGAACACCTATCATTTCACAGTCAACACACAAGGTGACGATGATTGAATCGTTCTTTAAAGGGGGACGGCACGATGTAAGGATATAAATTTAATCTTCATTGAATTGCTTTCACCCTAACTTCTCCAATGGGGTACATTTTCGCCGATAACTTCAAAATCAAACAATAAGTCAAGTTAATCAGTTCTCCTTCTTGAACGCAATGACGAAAACAAATCTAGCCATTTATGTGTTTCTAAATAACATATTTTTTCAACAAAATGGGTGGAGATTGGTCGTTCTTTAAAGGGGGTGGCTCGGTTAGAATTTAATCTTCTTCAACGCAATGCACGAAACAAAACTATCATACGTACACAAACTCTTATTTAAGATGTTAACTCTTAAAATATTCTGACTAATATGTGCTTTAATAGTATTCAATAACAGGTGAAGTTGAACGTTAATGATTTTGAGGCTGAGCGTCGTGTGTTGATACGAGGGGAAAAAAGGTCTTTGTAAGCCTATGGTATACATGAAGGGCGAGATTTGGATCGAGTCACATATATTTGCCTCCACTCCCAACTAATCGACGCTGTCCAAAACTTTTCTGCGGTGGCACGATGGGTTGAAATCTACTATAATAAGATATTTCTAAACAAAAGTGAAAGATCTGTCATTCTTTAAGGGGTATTTCACAGTATAAAAAACATTAAAACGCCAACACAAGAACTGCTCTTATGCTCTTTTAATCATTTCTAATACATATCCATCATTGAACATTTCAAAAACAATAGGGGTGATGGAGGGAGTCACTTCTTTAAGGGGTGGCCCGATTTAAACTAAGTGACCGGGGGGGGGGGGGGTTCCTATGGCCCCCAAAATTGTTTTGCGCTGGCCGCTTATTTAACATGTTTCCCCCCCCCAAACTAAACATATTTTCTCAAATGGAGTCCATTTCGCTCAGAACGAGACCAATCAAACCCCTTTAACCCTAAGATTCCACAGGGTACATCATATTATTAACACTGTTTTTAAATAAACTACATATCTTCACCTTTCTTAACGCAATTGATGCGAACACAAACTCTCTATCATTAACATGTTTTCTAAATAAAACATATTTTTCAACCAAATAATAAAGTAATGAACGTGTTTTTTACATGAACATGTAAGCAAACTAACCTATTTTCTCAACCAGACAAGGGTGAAGAGTGGCGTCTAAATACACTCTGAACATTTAAACATGTTTCGTGGTTAGTTAGTTCCAAAACTTCGCGACGCCGCCGTTGCCAGGGGCTGCAACCCAGAGCTTCAAAATTAGACCCAAACCCCGATTTCATCAACAGTATAAGGCTTCGCGGCGCGCCGTGAAAACTGGCTGCCACCCGAGCTGAAATTAGAGGCAGGCAACTAACTTTGTTGTATTTATTTATTATCATTCATATATTGAATTATTTACTTCGTATTTATTTATTATTTCCTAAGACTTATTTCTCAACACGCAATAGACTGTTTTCTAAATAAACGTAGTATTCCGTAAACAAATTAACACTATTTTTCTAACCAATAAGGGGTGAAGTTCTGTGTCATCTTTAATACAACTCTTAACATTTAACATGTTTTCGTTGGTTAGTTAGTTCTCAACTTCGCGACGCCGCCGCAGCAGCGGGCTGACCCTGAGCTTCAAACTTAGACCCAAACCCGAGTCATCAACAGTATAAGGTTAGCGGCGCCGCCGGTGCCACTGCTGCAACCGAGCTTGAAAATTAGATGCAGGCAATAACTTGTTGTATTTATTTCTATTAAATTCATATATTAATTAGTTATTAATTTATTTATGTCTAAGACTTTTATTTAAAACGCAATTAACATGTTTCTAAATAACGTATATTCTCGTAGCCAACGACATATTTTCTCAACCAATAAGGGTGAAGTTCTGTCATTTCTTTAAATATAACTCTTAACATTTAACAGGTTTTAGTTGGTTAGTAGTCTAAAACTTCGCGACGCCGCCGCAGCCAGCGGCTGCAACCCTACAGCTCACAAATTACACCCCAACCGATTTCACCAACAGTATAAGCGCTTCGCGGCGCCGCCGCCGGCCACTGGTCTGCAAAACCCGAGCTGAAATTAGATGCAGGCAAATAACTTTGTTTATTTATTTACGTTATTATAGGATATTTACGTATTACTTATTTCTTTATTTCTTTATTTCGAAGACTGTATTTCTAACACTCAATTAACAGGTTTCTAAAAACCGTATATTTATTATCGTAAGCAACTAACACATTTCTCAACCCAATAAGGGTGAAGGTTCTGTCAGTGCATTAAATACAACTCTTAACATTTAACATGTTTTCGTTGGTGTTAGTTAAACTCGGCGACGCCGCCGCGCCAGCGGCTGCAACCTGAGCTTCAAAATTACACCCAACCCGATTTCACCAACAGTATACGGCTTCACGGCGCGCCGCTGCACTGGCTTACCCGAGTTGAAATTAGAGAAGGCAACTAGACTTTGTTGTATATTACTATTTTTATTTCATATATTTACTTATTTACTTTGTTATTTATTTCTAAGACGGAGTTCTAAAAAACGAATTAACCATGTTTCCCTAATAAGTTATTCTCGTAAGCAAATAAACATATTTTCTCAACAAAGGGTGACGTTTGGCATTCTTTAAATTAAAACTTCTTAAATATTTCAACATGGTTTTCGTATGTTAGGTTAGTTTCTACAACTTCGCGACGCCGCCGCTGCCCGCGGCTGCAGCCCGAGCTTCAAAAAATTACACCCAACCCCGGTTTCACCAACAGAAAGGCTTCGCGGCGCGCCGATGCCACTGGCTGCACCCGAGCTTGAAATTCGATTACAGCCAAATATGTTTTATTATTTATCTATTTCTTTATATATTTATTTATACATTTATGTATTTATAATTTATTATCATTTATTTATTGATTATTTATTTATTTCTAAAACTTTGCGACGCCGACGCTGCCAGCGGCTGCAAACCCATAGCTTCCAATGGAGCCCAAACCCGATTTCACCAACATAAAGGCGACCCGGAGATTTTTTTGAGGTACTTAATTTCTATAATTTCATGGAATCGGTTGGAGACAACTACGAGAACGTTTCGACGGCTTATTGAACAAACAAGTACAAACAGAAAACGCAAACCTTGTTTTGAACGTGCTGCTATCGTAAATCGTTCACCCATAGAAAAACCATGATTTGACTTTTCTGTCGTGCACGACAGACAGTACTAAATATAATCTTACGATCTAAGAGGCGTGGTTAAGGTTATTCATTTAATGTTTAATACAAAATATTGGTACGCTTCCAAATATGCAAAAAAACTGGGGTCGACACCCCCCCCAACCAATTGGGGCGCTTCTTTCTGGAAATCTTCAAATGTCTCTTTAAGTCCGTCGCGGCGCCGGCGGCGCCAGTGGCTGCAACTCGGACCTTCGCGGCTCCGCAGTAGGCCACGTTATAAAAAGGGAAGCTTCGCGACGCACGACGTGCAAGCGGCTGAATCCTGAGCTTCGCGGCAGCGCCGCATGCAACGTTTTCCAAAAGGTGAAGCTTCGCGAGCCGCCGCTGCCAGGTGGCTGCAACCCAAAGCTTCGCGGCGCCGCCAGCCACCTTTTAAAAGGTGAGCTTCGCGACGACGCGCTGCCCAGTGGCTGAAACCAGAGCTTCGCGGCGCCGTCGCAGCCACTTTGAAGTGTGAATTTGCGACGAGTCCGCTCCCAGTCGCTACAACCCCCGAAACTTAAAAAGTTCCAAGGAGCATACTTATAATATAAGATTTTCAACATGAACGCAGCCGACAGAACATGAATCCAGAACTTAGCTTTTTATGACAATGTAATGCGGGCAAAATAACACAGTCTAACGTAGATATATGTGCATATTTCTTCTTTGATCCACATGTCAAAAGTTACGGCTTATACAATCTGACAAAAAATAAGTACAAATAACAGAGTTTAAATATTTTCTTTATTTTTTCAAAACTGTCGTGTGCGACTTGTGGCGGGTTTCCCAGATAAAATCACATTCCTCGGATCACCGAGCGCGCCGCCCAGCTCCGAGTTTTAAAAAAGTCGAGCTCGCGGCGCCGGCCAAAAATGGTAGGCATCTAAAGTTCTCGATTGGGATATTTTTAGAGGCTATAGCAAACAGAGACATGAAAGAAAATTTGTATGGAAGTCTATTTTGATTGGTTACTGGATGTTACGTATATCGCATCATAAAATGTCAGGTTTAAATAAATGTCAGGGTTTATATAGCGCTTTAACAATTAAGTTCAAAGCGCTTTAATTTATTCCGCTGTCACTAGGATAAAGCACATTTTCAATATTGAAACGCGGCGCCAATTTAAACGGCCCGACCACAGTAGGACTGCAAAACACTAACAGCTCCCCCTTTACACTGGTGAAGTAAGACAAAGCGAGAAAAGTGTCTTGCCCGGGACACACAACAAGTCGGCCACGGCGGGGCTCGAACTCACAACTTAACGCTCAAGGTCCTGCGATTATCCCCTGGACCACACGTGCTCTCGGACGTATCATTAAATAGATCAAAGGCTAGGTATGTTAATATTTTTTATGTTAACTGACCAGCTATAATTACAGAAATAAAAGACAATAGAAATATACAAATACAATATACTTTTCGCACATTATCACATACAGAAAAACCTATTACGCAATAACTATTAGGGCCATTCTTCAAAAAAGTAACACCTTTTGGATACAAAAAATGTATGGTATTGACAAAGTTTTTTAACATTATCACGTTAACCATCCTTCCAAGTTTTTCCTGCATGATATTTTTAAACTATTGTTTAAAATTCAAACACCCTCATTTGCATATGAACATGTTTAAAAATAGTGGGATAAAAAAGGGAGAGCTATTACCAATTTTGATTCTTTCGTGTTTATAATGCTAGCTATAATTTTTGTTTGACATACTGCCTAAAGTATGCGGTGGATCAATTTTCAAAAGATGTTGAAAATACAGATTTATAGAAATAGACAAGTAAGTAACCAAAGCATTTTTAAGTGACTTTGGTATGTCACACACGTACCAAAGCCAGGAGTTTTATTTACTAGAAAACACTGTCTCAGTAATGTTCATCTTTTCATGTCACAAAGACAGTTTGTTATGGACCTTCCGTTACAAACTAAATGGTTTAGATCTGTCTTCTTTCAAAGTTCTTGATGTGCTAAATTAGTCACACAGTGACCGGGAAATCACATTTTTGGTATTGCAAGGACATATATTTTGGTATATTTAAGAAGGTACAGTTGTTAACCCCCATTTATATCAGGTGAAAATATGAATATGATCAGTTTAAAATAAGAAAACGACAATTAATTTTAATAAAGACTGGCTAAACTTGATTTCCATGTGTCTTTTGAAAGTTTGGGGTGAAGTTGCCAAATTTAGCAGACTTACACTATTTCAACACAGGAAATCTGCATACTAGGAGTAGCATTGCTCTTTACTACTTTCTTACTGATGAAATGAAATTGTAATGAAAGTGTTTGAAATAGTTGAGAATATGGAAATACACAAGATTTTATTACAATTTCATTTTTGGTGCATATTAACGATGGTCACCAATTTTGTGTTGTAAGTCAAGTACTTAGTGATATAAATTTGTTAATTACCAAGTAAAGTTTGCTTGTTACTTTTAATTACCAACATTGTTGTAATGACAAAGTACCAATGTCTTTATGAAGTAAATATAAGAATGTGAGTACTTAAATAATCACAGAATTTTACAGTTGAAGTTTGAATTCTAAAAACCCTTTTTGTCTGAGGTCACAAACGTGACCGGAGTTTATTTGCCTCTCATGACAAAATAACCAATCTGGCGAGAGTGGAAACATTATTTTTGGTTAGGTTTGGACTAAAGGTTATTCATTATAGCAAAAGTAATAACAGATTGGTTATATGGGCAAAACAGCATTGGGTTGAAAATCAAAATTAACCATTTTTCGGTCACAAACGTGACCGAAGAATGGCCCATTACGCCTTTTCGTTGCAGCATTATACTGATATTTTGAATAATATATTTATGAGTACTACAAAGCAATGTGACATTTGAAGGGTCTCTGGCAGCGGCGACGCGTGGTGATCCATGGGGGCCAATGGTCGCCTCCATTTTTGGAAAAAAATCTGGTAAATTTGGACCAATTTTCGAAATAATCCTAGACCACTGAACACCAGAAGCGATTTGACCCTTCCGCCTTTAAAAAAAAAGTCCCGCCGCCGCTGGTCTATGAGGTAATACATTGGGATGAAATTATTCCAAAGGTTATGATAATGCGTGCGAACCGGTAGAAAAAAACGAAATAGATTATTTTTTCTCGATGGCCCACAAACAATACATGTAAATACCTAATGGTGGACCACATATTTTTGATAACCCAATCAGCTTTATACATTCTCATGAATGTATATACATGTATTACGATACTATCGTAAATACTGTCAACCATGGCATCACGCATTTGCACGTGTTACCATGCATGTCTTTCATGTATAAATGGAATCTCACAGTAACCGAATATGATCACTGAAATAGACTTATACTCTCAGGAGTCCGACCCACATACCCTATTTCATGTATATCTGTATCTTAGGTATTGTTTTATATTGCAAATTTCAAAATCAGTTATGACATGATCAATTCAAAAACTTCACGTTTGCATTGGTTCATGTGCATTGGTATAACTCAACTACATTTATTGAGATAAATAAAAGATCCATTATGATCGGTACTCATTAATTGAATCAAACGATTTCTGATATAGTGAAAATGATAAATATCAAAAACATTAATAACGATCATTATTGGTTTGATGTTATTTTGCGACTTCGTTGTACAGCTGTGGCAAATCTTAGCGTAGTTATTTTCCTACAAAATTCCAATGTGTTTATGGTAGATATGTAAATCGGTTCTTTTAGAACAGCAAAGATACCTAAATAATTTACAAAGTGGAAAGGGTTGCCCTCATAATTCATGATATTTACCTAATGCAATTCGTCCATTCGACATAGGGGGCCTAGTTTATTGTTTTTGTAGGTTGTTGTTGTTATAATTGTTGTAACTTGTTGGTAGAGGGGTACAGGGAATCTGGAATGTTTGCATAGGTAATGAGGTGATCTTTAATTTTCGCCTGGGTAATGATTTGATTTATAATTTTGGCGTAGGGCAAAGATACGAACTATAATAATTTCGGATCCGGTAATGATACGAACTATAATTATGACGTAGAGACTTACACTTGCACGTAGCTTTAATTTGTAAACGACTGATTTGAACAGGATAGTTTTACACACCCGTCGAAATTGACAATCCTGTCTGATCAAGTTTGGGGGCGGTGAGTAGGACCACCTCTCTAGGCTAGCGGAATGCTTCTCAATTTGCTAGACACATTGAGCTGTCCCGAAACCCAATAAACCTTCGAAACCCAATAAATCCCGCATCAGGCCGGGATGTAACAATTACGGAAAAGGTGTATAATGGTTGAAAAAGATCTCTTCAGTAAAATCATGGAGCGTATCATTTTCACCACACTGTTAGAAGTAACTGCGAAGGTTTAAGATTGAGCATGCTAGTCAAGATCGGCACATGTGCATGTAGCCTCCGCACTGTTAAAAATGTTCCTAATTTTACCAGACTTTACCTTTTAAATTAGGTAAACCCCAATTATTTAATAATCTTCACGCTTTATTACCTATACCTACCATAAAATTACAATTTGGAAGCAGAAAAATGTAAATAAACAGTGGCTAGAAAATAATACTACACATTTTGTAAAAGGTAGTATTTAGTATTTATACGCTGATCTTTACTATATTTTTCGTAATATTACGTTCTTATGTAACCTACTTGTTTTTAATGTAAGAATATGAACTATGAAAAATCGTTTTACCTATAAAATGTGTTAAATAACGTCGTAAGTAACGTCATTTAAAAATGCGAAATCTTATTTTCCCTATCATTTGTAAAAACAGTTTAAAAACTCTTGTAGAACTCAATTCCTCCTTTTTGTAATATATTTAGTTTAATTTGAAAAAAAGTACTACACACACACACACACACAACACACACACACACACACACACACACAACACACACACACAACACACACACACACATATATATATATATATATATATATATATATATATGTGTGTGTGTGTGTGTGTGTGTGTACATTACCATATAAAACAAAGTCTATAAATTGATTTAAATTTTTATTTCTTAACGTTTTCCCTTTGTTTATTGCCTTTTTTCTCAAAATTGTTTGCCTGAAATATTTTTTTACAACCACGTGGTAACGTAAATACAACGTTTGTATGATACCATAGCTAACACGTGAAAATTTGGTCAGAGGATTGTAAGAACGTTTTAAGCAACAATAACGTTGAAGCTGAGATTTTACGCTGTTATTTTACGTTCCCTGCAATGGTTTCGTGTTTTTACAGCTCCGGGTATTTTACGTTCTGCACGAGTACTATAGCTGCCAGTCAAATCCCTGTTTTTTTACAGATTTATTGTAACAATGTGTGTGTTCATCCTGATGAATTTCATACAAGAAGGTTTTTCAAGACTTTAATGTTTTTAGTTCGACTTTGTTTTTGCAAGCGTTCAGCTAATTGCAGTTGAATCACAGGGATGATATTTCTTAAAATTCAAACGCGTACAAGGATAGGCCTACACAGACCGGAGGAACGTAACTTTTCAGTTACCTTCTCCTATTTGCATAGAGTTAGGCCTATGGCTTGTAGCTAGCACGTATCAACCAAATCATCTCTAGCATACAAAGAAAAGCTTCTTCTTCTTCTAATCGTATCCAAACGCAGTGGTTAACAAATATGGTCCAGCCAGAGATGAGTACAACAGCTTACAACGTCCGGCTGCTTCACTGAATTGCGCAAGGACCTTGTCGGTGCATTGTTGCTCCAACTGTGTGCAGCATTGTCTGTGGTGCTGTTCCACAACCACAGGTAGTGTCCTGAGCTGCTTCCTGGTAGCCCCACTTCTGCAAGGAAACCTTAGATCGTCCGATTCCGGTTCTCAATCTGTTGAGACATCGCCATTTAGCCATGAGGAGTCAGCTCCAGGTGGGAGATGTTCACCATGTTCACCAGCATAGTTGACAGCAAGTCTTTCTTTCCACAAGGCGACTCTCTTTAACTCCTAAGAGATTGCTTCAAGGGGTTGGACTTTGCTTAAGAAACTCTGAAAAGCTGAAAGTATTTTAACTTCAGTATTGTTTTACAAAAACGAGAGTAATAATAGCCTGGTTTTCCGAAATTTGTCAATGTTTAGGTTTGTGTAAATTGAGAGAAACCACTATAAAATGGTTCTAACACCATAACAAAAGCAAACAAATTCCGCAACGATAAAAATTATCACATAAGCGTGTAGAAACTAAAATACCTTTTCTTTTAAAGTGGACGAGATTTATACCCTGATTAACATTTGTATTATTATATGTTGACAAAGCCTTTCCTAATAAATTTATGCAGGTTAGTCCATCAAATACAACAGGAACGAGGCCATGCATCCTCTAGTGAGGGCGTATCTATCAACCTTGGCCACCCTATCCAGTCTTATCAGCTCATACGAAGACTACGACGACAATGGCTTAAAGTAAAGGAACATGTGAATGAAACGAGTCATCAGGAGAGTAAGTTTGGACTTAACCCCCTGGGGTCTACCACCTTTCTTACAGTATCTCTGATTGGCTCATTACATGATACAGCATGATATAATATCTGAGTAACTAATCAAATAGACATTCTAACAAACCATTAAGGTTTTCTTACCATGTCTCTGATTGGCTAAATACATCAAATAACCCAATGTATAACCAATAAAATCGGCCGGTAGACGGTGAAGATACGAATGTATATTCCGCCCCTCTTAAAGTGACAGGAGGAGATTTTTTTGATGATATTAATTTCTCTAAAACTTGATGGGTTGTAAACCACCTACCGAGAACGTTTTGAAGGTTTATTGGACAAACAAGCACTAAAGAAAACCGCAAACCTTATTTTGAACTTTCCTGCTATTCTAATCGTCCCTATAGGAAACCATGCTTTGAATTTCTGTCGTGCACGACAGAAATTACTCTATCATCATCTTATTACATAAAGACGGTGTATTCGGCTTATGCACGTCAGGTGTGATCTAATACATTGGTAAGCATTCCAAATATGCAAAAAACCTGGGTTTGAAAAGAATTAAGGCCGCTTCTCTCTGGAAATTTCCCCATGTCTCTTGTAAAGTATTAAGTGCCGTCCGCTTTGATACACCTGAAGCGGCTGTTTCTGGGTGGTTTCGGAACGTCCTGAGCTTTTTTCAAGGACAGCGCAACGCCTTTCTTTGGTCTCATTTTTACAATTATGACCCAAGAGAGCCCTTGAGAAGTGGGCCCGACGTGACCGTCCAGCAACTTGGTAGACGTATTCCAAACACTGTTTAAACTTAAAAGGTCTTAGATTTTCGAGAAAACATAAATGTCCACCATATTTTATTAGTTCCTATTGTAAATAAATTATATATTCACAGGGACAAATGTTGCTTTTTCCAAGAGGAACTAAATCTCACACTTTATCTATTTTTTTATCAGTCATAACGGGTTTTTTATTGTTTGTTTTCTTTTATGTTTTGTTTGATGTTTTTTACATATGGTCTCTATAATTATCACCTATCTTCCCTAATATTAGGCTATCTAGAGAAGATTCAGCAGCTTGAGAATTCTACAAGTCAGTATCCATCTGAAGAAGATTACAAAGGTTCGATTAACGCGTTATTGCGTCTTCAAGATACCTACGCTCTTCGAACTTCATCGATGGCTGATGGGGACATCTTAGAGGAAAGACAGGCGTCTCCATTACTGCGTAAGTCGAACGTTCAATCCTTAAAGAAGTTAGACATTGTCCACTAGTATAGTGTGATCACTCATACTATACTAGGGTGCTAGAAAGGCGTTTACTCCCCTAGATACCTTTTAAAATGCTTTAAAATAGTTTTCTTATTTACACATTTAGCAGTTGATAGCCATTATTGTTTTCATACTTAATGAGGCAATGTAGTTTGTGAAGAGGCGCTAAAAGTGAAGTCTTTGAGGGCACGTGCACGTTGTAGCACAGCAAATACTGCGACCGACTCGTGATCTGAGGGTCGCGAGTTCAAACCCCGTTGGACCCCGTTGTATTCTTGGGCAAGGCACTTTACTTCATCACAAGCCTTTCCCCACCCAGGAGTATGAATGGGTAACAGTATGTGCTGGAAAGGTAAAAAGAGACTCGATATGGGAGGAGTGGTGACCCCTCCATAGCAAATTATACTAGAGGAGCCGGGCCTTAGTGCCAATGACACAGAGATGGGTACTCCGTCCAAGTTGCTTAATAGCTCTGGTATGCACCTTTACCTTACCTTTCAAATGAAACTAGGAGTTTGGCCCAATGCCAATGACAGAGAGATAGGCACTCTGGCCAGGTAGCTTAGCCCTGGTATGCACTTCAACTGGGGGGCTTGGGAACTGCTCGAGAGACGCGAAAATGGGGTCTTAAGGGCCGCACATACCCGTACCTCTTTCCAATGTCCCGTGCCCCCCCGGGGGGGGGGGTCTGGTCCCAACGCCAAAGACAGAGAGATGGGCACTCCGGCCAGGTATAGCTTCGCTCAGGTATGGCCCTACTTAGTTTTACCATTAAAACTCATACTCTACTCTTGTCCCCATGGAGCGTACGCCTTTTGGTCTAAGGGGAACAAAGAACAGATGGGTTCATACTTCATAGGCTGACGTCTGCAGACACTAGCCTTTTCGAACATGCATCCGGCGCGCAAAACATGTTTGAAAGCCTAGCGTCGGGCTACGTCTCCCGATAAAGTATGAACACACCATTAGGGCTGTCTTCAATTCTCAACAACCTGATTTCACTCGGTTAATTCTTGTTCTAACCAATGAAACGTTGTTCAATCACAATGAAACGTTGAAAAGTCTACTTATGAATAAGGGTCTATACATAGGCCGAGGATATTCACCCAGCAGTCGGCCGAACAGCTATTTCCTGTTGCTTGGCCGTCAACCTTATAACCCTAACACTACCGTAACCAAAATCATAACCCAAACCCTAACCCTTATCGGGTTAAAAACACCCGTGCCGTAATGGTCAGATCTTGGCCTGATGCGGATGCCAGGACGGTCTCCTGTCGGGCCCACCTATCAAGGACAACGTAATGCCCATCTTTGGTTATGTTGTAAAAATGTTGAAACAAGCCAGAGACGTGGCCGTCTCGAAACCCAATCACCTCCCACATTAGGCCAGGATCTGAAAATTACGGAAAAGATGTTTAGCCACATTATTCAACCAACTGTGTGAAGCTGGGTCGAATCTGGATTGGGCTTGGTTTAAAAAGACTATTCAGCTGATTCGTGTCAGTTCAATAGCAGCTTCCATTTTGTTACAGAAACAGTTTTGAATTTGATTTTATGATTTTTTTTTGCCGAGTTTAATCCGGGGATGCACCTTATTATGTATTTTTGTAGCTGCTGACTGTTTTGATATTGGTGATTCAGCATGGAATATAGGTGACGATGGGGACGTTAACCGCGTTATTGAGTGGATGGAAGAAGCCTTAAGGAGGGAATCCCAGAGCGAGGAAGAATCCACAGAGAATCTCATGTCAATATTGCAAGAGCTTGGTTACGCATTATACCAGGTAAAACACTCTAATGATATTTATTCTCATGTTCCAAAATCATCGCAGTCTAGCCCAACGAAAATGTTGTTCGCTAAAGGGACAGTATGCAATAAAACATTCCAACATACCCTTAATAAAACCACTTCAACTTTGATAATAAGTACATAATTAGGAGGTTTATATTACGTATGTGAAACCTGTAGGGGTAACTGATATTATTTTCATCATCTTAGTTTGATTTGCCTGTCAATTTAAAGCATTAGCACCATTGGCAGCATTATTTTATTGTACATCTGGTATGTTTCTTGAAATAAAATGTAAGCATTAGGCCTACATCACATATAATTGCTATTGTATATGATAATGCACCTAAGCTTGCACCTGTTAGATCAGTATTTTGAAGCAGGTATACACCCTTTTGTCACATCCTGGCCTGTTACGGTGGTCTATTAAATTTCGGGTTTCAAGTACAGCGCAATACCTCTCCTCCGTCTCATTCTTACAATAACAAAGGAGCAGCATTACGCTGGCCATGAGTGGTGGGCCCGAAGTGACCGTCTCGAAACTTTATAAGCACCCCCCCCCCGGGTAAGCCCCGCATTAGGCCAGGATGTGACAATTACGGAAGGATTTATAGAATAAAAAAACATGCCGGATGCGCAATGAATGCTGGTAATTATATCAATGCCCTAAAGTAATGAAGATAATGTGAGCGATCTGCTCTTCACCATGTAGCGCCCAATGTCCATCATTAAAGCAATAATAGCACATTTTTTGAAGAGCGCCCCCAATTTTCAAAATTTTAGCACAGTTATGTTGGTAATTGTCTAGGAAACTACACCTGCGAAAGAGAATGCTAAAAAATGCGTATTTACCATAAAATAAGCGACTTTGTATTTGGAATTGGATCCCAGATTGTACTTATCGACAGAGCTGGAAATTGTAAGTTTATGTCCATCCATGATGAAATAGTGCCACCTCAAGAAAATGACCTCTAACTTGACTTGCCTGAACCAATAAAACAACTAATGGATGAGCGTAGACACGTACATGGCGCTATTTCCCGGCTATTTCATGTTGGAAGGCCGTTTCCAGCAGCCATTGAATTATTATCGGAGATCTCCGATATTAAATTTTCTAATTACAAAATTCCTTCGTTTGCGACATATAGACATTTTTGAGCTTAACCATTCACAGGTATAGTTTACTAGCCAGTTACCAATGCAACCGTGTAAAAATCTCAAAATTTTTGAAAAATTGGGAGCGCTCTTCAAACAAATGTGCTATTATTGCTTTAAGTTGGGATGTCAGATGGATTCTACTGGATGTCTCGAGCAATCACATCAATGTAGTTAAAGGGGCGACGACCCCTATTTGGGCATGGTAACCTCCAACATATAACGTTTGCGACTACTTGGTTAATTGCACGGTGACCGGTGTGAAAGTAATCATAGTCCGGCAGGTATCATAGTCCGGGCTCCATAGACGACAACGGAATAAAGCGTGAAACTAATGTTGTCAACTGAATCGATTGCTCTATTGTTCACCATTGTTCCCGGACTGTGAACTCGGAGGACTATATCTCCTGCCACACCGGCAAATCGGGCTCGGAGTTGGACAACAGAAGATGAAATTGGAGGGATATCTCCATAATCTGTGCTTTGGTCATGTGCTCACACCAGGATATGTTTTGTACTCGCATAAGAAGCCTGGCGTAGGTGCCATCTATCCTATAGCTCTTTCTTCATGGTCCAGATCTCGGATCCATATAACAGGATACTCCCTGCACAAGGTCTGAAGAACTTCAGCTTGATTGAATTGAAGATACCAGATTGCCATTATAGTGATGTAGCTTATTGCAGGCATTCCATCTTATCCTTTCCGCTGTCTTTTCTGATGTGGGCAACATAGGACACTAGGTACTTGAAGTCCCCGACCTCTTTGAGTTGGGTACCGTTTGTAGTGCAGATAGGTTGATGATTACCTTCCTCATTGACGGTCATATATTCCGTGTTCTTAGAGTGAT
Source organism: Ophioderma brevispina (assembly GCA_023653785.1). Lineage (NCBI taxonomy): Eukaryota > Metazoa > Echinodermata > Ophiuroidea > Amphilepidida > Ophiodermatidae > Ophioderma > Ophioderma brevispina. The sequence goes on along the minus strand of JAMKCH010000288.1, from coordinate 15,369 downwards.
GTCAGTAGATCTTGTACATCACATATCAGATCTAAGAGAGCGTAGCCTTGCGGTTAGGGTGCTTGCCTGTGGCGCAAATTTACCAAAACCTCCCGGGTTCGAATCCCGGTGGGGTCACTTGCTGGGATTTATTCGGGTGCTCAATTCTGGATTTAATCCGTATATAAGCTATTGATTAAATACAGAATACCGCTCTCCTCCATGGTTCACTTAGAATTGGGCACATGAATCATGAAAGCATCCCGTCCTTCGGTGGGGACGTTAAGCCGTCGGTACCATGTGCAGAGAGTCACAGCTGTACATGTACATCGCAGTCAGTGTCGAATAAGAGTAGGGTGTAAACTGTTCCCAATCCGCCCCCTTTTTCAAAGCGGGCCATGTTAGGAGCGTCCGTATCATGGATACACGCGGCCCCGGATCAGCTATTCGGTTGAATAAATCCTGACACCACCACAAGCCATTACCAATGACTTGTGGATACGCTGAGAAGAAGAAGATCGGCTGTTAGAGCTAGATCATCTGCTTAGTTAAGGTCGGTGAGATGCTGACTTTGGTGAAGTCTAGAACACTTGGGTTTTATGGCGAGTCCCTTTTTGTTCATGATGTCAAGACTGTCTGAGGATGTAATCTACCACGATTTACAAAGAGGTAGGGAGCAAGAGTATCCTCCTTGGGGGTATTCCAGTAGTGTTTGACTCCTGTGTGAACCCATCCATGTTCCTGCTGCACACATATATGGGTTCTCATACATGCTAGCAAATTGCTTTGATAGTCTCATCTGGGACACAACCAGTAGGTTGGTGAGAGTAATCAGCATACATCCCTGTTGAACCCTGTCTAAAGCCTTGCAGAAGTCTACAAACACAATGGAAGCTGTTTTCTCCTTTCTCCTTGGAAATTCTCAACTCTTTTCCCCCCCCTGTTCTATAATCCTTCTGAGGGCAAGTAACTGAGGTAGTGTTGATCTGCGTTTTCGGAACATTATGGTTACGACTGGAATGGGTCTATATGAGCAGTGATTCTGTATGAGCAGCATTAGTTGTAGATTATTAGAGGCCAGTATTGACAGTTGGATTCCCTCTGTAGTTTGGGTCGCGTTTCTTTGGTAGAGAGTGGTGAACGATGTTGAAAAGGAACTGGTTTGGCTTCTCCTGTAGGTGTCGTTACAAACTCTAACAGTTGATAATGGAATAGTGGATTTTTTTTTCTTCCAATCACTGCAGGAATGTTTTGTCGGGACCAGGCATCTTGGGTGCTGTTCAGTTTCTCGGCAGCTCTGAAACTCCTCAACAGTGTGAGTTATTCCCGTGTTTCACACACATACACGTTCCTATGTGTTTCTTATACGTTTAAAGTGGGGCTTCCTGAGATAGCGTAATAAAAATATGGCGACGGCGCCTTTGAGACGATTACGGTGAAAATGTGCTATAGCGAGATTAATTATTTTATTGCTATCGATTTGGGATAACGGGAAAGAGTTTCTCATCCTTTCACTCCAAAAAAGCCTACCTTTTTGGAAAGTAAATGGCGGAATCCAAAACAAACGGGGAAACGACATATAATTTTGTTATTTTTCCTTTATTCTGTTACACACTGTGATTCTCACTCCTAAAATTTTTCAACTAAATCTTCCATTTGATTTGAATTATTCTATGGTATATTACTACTTGATTTCATATTTGTATGGTAATATTACTGTTTGGCTTAAAGACCAAACGGCACATTTGAAAATGATGGGTGTTGCGCCCTCAAGATTTTGTCAAAATCGTTATTTTTGGTGCATGGTGTAAAGCTTTTAGATACAACTCTTGGCACAAAAAGTATCCGGCATGTTTTTCGATCGTTATTGTGTCAAGTCAGACCCATTTTTGAAAGTTTTTCGAGATATACATTTTATTGTCTATGTCCGGCCTTCTCTTTCATTTAAATAACCTGGCTTGTAAAAGCGTGCAGAAATTGCCGAGATAGAACGCTCCCCGAAAGACTCAAACACCCCAAAACCAAAAGTTTGGCCGTTTGTGGGATTTTTCAATGGGCAACTAGGGCATGTACTGGGGACAACAACACTTGTACCACAATCAATATTGTCAATTAGGCGTTCTCACTTATTCCGTCGGAAAACCTCTTGGTGTGTCAATCAATACCACGTATTATTGCGTTTGTACCACACAGTACCTTGAAAATCCAAACTGCAACTTTTGGTTTGGTGGGTTTGCGTCTTTCGGGCACTCTATCTCAGGCCTTTTTGCACGCCTTTTTTGCAGCGAGGTGTAAATGACGAGCAAGACCTAGGCAACAAATGTATATTTCGAAACATTTCAAAATGAGCTGACTTTGGCACAATACTGGAGCGAGAAAACAGCCGAGATACGTTTTGTGCCAGTTGTACAAAAGCCCTCACCCGAAATGATTAAGACCAAATCAGGCTTCCTTAGGGTAAACGAACGATTTTGTAATTTAGCGTCGCCGGCGACGCGAAATTCAGCATAGACGAAAATGGCTTTAACACAAGGAACAAACGCACGCCCGTATGCATGTTTTTTCCCACGCTATGTAAACAAACTGTTTGAAACCGGTCATAACCTTTGTGGTTTTATATCAGTGAGTACGAGTCCAAAATATTCATGTAATATACACAACATTTTTGATTAAGTTTGGAAAACGTAAAGTTACCTACAAACAACCTTGATAGCTTTACCTCATATCAATGTCGTCCCTATCTGTTTTTGGGGTTTGTTATTTTTATGTGTAAAATATATCTCTGTTCTTCCAATGGCCTAGACAATCATTTGAGAGCAAATGAATAATGTCATATTTTGTGAAAATGTGCCATGCCGCTTTAACATGGTAATGTATAATTACTTCCTTGCTAAACTATAATTAAATATTTAAAAAGACCATATTGCAATATTATTATCGATATGAAATAACTCAGGATAACACAAAGAGACTAACTAGCTGTTACGAACGTACTCAAAGGTCAGAAAAGTACCCTCCCTTGGTTCATAAACAAAATTCACAATGAACGATTTGTAAGAAGATTGACTTGACAAATGTAATTTCAACAATTATTTTAATACATAAATGCAATCTGATCCAATCATTAATCATGACAATACAAATAGTAGAACAATGCACAAATTATAATATTCTTACCTAACTTAAACAATCAAATGTAAAAACACACACCATATTCATAAATTATACAATAGTACACACAACATCTTTCATTTATAAAGTCCAAACAGTTTTGTTGGTGCGCACCATCCTCTTGTTAGAATCAGTCCACATATAAATCTTGGCGACACAATTCTGATGGTATCAGTTTCAACTATTCGCGGGAAATCGCAAAGTCATTTTTGGTCTAGACCGGCCGATTAATTGTAAACTCCGTAGACTTGGAGAAACACTGGAAGTATACTAACTGCAGCTGGGGGCGTAACAATAGGTCCACAGGTCACTCAGTGCATTAAATGTGAGGCAGCCTGGTATTAAAGAGACACAATCCTGCTGGTATATTATTCTAATGTTAACTTTTGTTTTTTCAAAGGCAACCAAATTTGTGTGCAGCTTTTTCTGACAATTCTAGCAACTTTCTAGAATTAATATAAAAAACATAACATTTTATAAAATCAAATGATATGAACGTTCCTTTTCCCCTTCTTTTGAAGATCTATCACTCGCTGAAATCTCCTTGTCACACTGCAAAGAGAATCACTTGCAACAGATTTTCACAACAATTTCCCCATGATTGCAACACAAACCAGCGAAGACAGTCAACATTTTTCACAATCTTTTCATTTCGCTGAAACATGTTTCAAGGAAGTCCACAATCTTCCACGTCCTGTGCTCGAAGTGTTTTGACTAGCAATTACCACGTCTATTGTTCATCAAGCAGGTGTGCAATCTTGCTGCCTATAGGTAACAAAGACCATCTGTAACATCTAGAAGACAGCAAGACCTGTGCTCCAATTGTCCTCCGACTGCGATCATTTTCTGACATTTCGTCTCATGAAGTTCTCCATACAACTAGTCCATTTAGAACTAGGTCATCAGATAACTTCCTGCTTATTGCACAACACATTGCAAGTTTCATATTTCCAGTTCACCCTCTCCTCACTCATAATTTATATGATAAATTTAAACAAACCTAATTTAATTAATACAATACCAAAAATACCAATATTCAGGAGTCTGTCACAATCTAAAACTGCATGGCATGTATTTTAATAAATCAATACAATGACTAACACTCTTGATAGTCATAAACACTGTAATGTGGCCTTTATTGTACTTATTTGTTCTTAACAGAAGGAGATATACAAGGGCCTTAGAACTTGTCAAGCAAGTCTTAGAATAGTAGATTAGATTAAAACATTAACTATTACATTTTTTTGTAAATTTAATGTAGCGAGTGAATTAAGAGAAAGAAGAGAGGCGCAGGTGATTCTTTAACATAAAACATCAGAAAGAAAAGCTACATAAATTACGTATCACACAATATCCGCAATCCGCTTTTGCGGCTTTCATTGTAGTTCCTCTCTTAATATGTTAATATCAGGCATATGTATCGATTAAAAAATATACATCTTTAGGTATTGCAACGTTTGTTTAAGGCAACATAACACAAATTGAGTGCATTATAATTTAAAAGCCACAGGGGCCTATACAGACTAGGAATCTCCCCTCCCCCCCAAGAAAAAGGTACTGAGTCAGTTTCCGCCTCTTGAGATCAAAACTTGGGCGGGGCCGAAGCTCCCCATCCTACGCCGTCATTTCCATTGAAATTCAAAGTGATGTTTCCAAAATGTCGACATCACCCAATACACATAAAGATATTTAGAAATATATTAAACAGCGGACGTCATCAGTTCAATCTACCCTATTCAATTGAACTCAACGGCTTAAAATACATGTACTAATCTAGGGCCCCTGATCAACTCCATGTATTTTCTGCACGAAATAATCAAATATAGACAGTTTAGGGATGAATAGGATTAATAGTCTTATTCCGATAGGCTGGGTTGATTCGTTCATTCAAATCATACTCCAGGATAAAAACCAAAACAACTCGGCATTCTTGCTTCGTATTTAGAAAAGCACTGATCAATCAACCATTAGCCAGTAAGCTTTAACGCTCTAGTTACTGAAAGGTTAATGGCCAGAGAAATCAATACAACCATGGTTTGGTTACGCGCTCGTCAATAGATGGTGACAAGGACAAAGTGTTTTTTTAAATATGTTAAATTTAAATGCGACAAATTATTCGTTATCAATCCAATTTAAGCATGTTTTTTTAGCAAAAAAAAAATTGTTTTAAACTGTTATTTATATATCATACTCTAAGTGTAATATATAATTCAATTGTATGATGGGTTCGTGAAAATACAAGCTTTCGCGCTTGATGACTTGGTTAACTTAGTTAACCAAGTCATCAAGCGCTCAAGCTTGTTATTTTAACGATCGCCATCTAGCTCATTGATTATCTATATAATAGAATAGACTTCAGCAAAATTTTGCAGATGAAATGAGAAAATATACAAGTCATCCAACAATATCAGTTGATGAGGGGCCGTGGAGGTCGAGGCGGAGGATCCGGTGGTACTACTTTAATTTGCAAAATGCAGCCATCAGCATTATTTGTATATTATATATAACAAATTTGAGAGTATACATATACATTTATAATTTATATTTCATTATTGTAGATCCAGAAAACAGTTTAGCAATTAGAGATAAATATGAACTGAAAGGAAAATTACATTCGCTGAACTTGATGACGAAGTGACGAAATTATCTTTTTTTTCCTTCTGAAGATGAGCGCTACAAGGCACTGTGTCGTGGTGATCAAGGAGCTGTGAAGTGAGCTTTAATGATTTTTAAAAAAGTATTTATTTATAGTGAAATTTTAATACATAGCAACTAATACTGTGCATAAAAAGTCCGTATATCTTTCCCATTCACAAACCAGTCCATGTATATTATTTTGTCAGTGGCGTGACCAGTTTTTTTCAGGGGAGGGACAGGTAATTTCAGGGGGCCCACGCACTATGAAAATTTGTTAGTATAGCTAGATAGTATAGGCACTAGTTCTCACTGTAAATGGCTAAAAAATGAAAATCACTAATTCTCAGGGGCACCGGGGAGGGAAGATTCTCCACAGGGTATCCATTGTATTTTGTCTCTCCGAATACTTTTCACCAGGCCCGCATTTTTTTTATTTTAATGAAAATTTCACTAAAATTACTTTCCACTTGATTAGAAGAAAAGAATGGTTATATGGTGTCAAACTGGCGGAGTAAGTATATTTTTTTTTCATAATTTAGTTTGACTTGCATGTATGCCTGTGCTGTGACATTACGCCATTCGTGAGTGTTAATTAAGTACTTTCTACCAGCTAATATTCCGTCTAAATTGTCAAATTTGACCGGACAGGAATCCAGTGAAATGGCGTAAAGTACTTAGACTTTTATAATACATAATAAAGCAAACCCCCATGTAATTTTGCAAAATATTCAAATTTGACAAAGTGGTATCATCCAGTTTTGGAATCAGCAGGGCCAAAGTCACCCGAGGACGCAAGCATTTCATGCCATGCAGAACACCTTATTTTTCAAGAAAACAAAATCAAATATTAAAAGGTAACTTTTTTCACACAATTTTATTAACACTTTGTCCGGAAAAAAGTCGACAATCCGTCGCTAAGTTACAAAGCTGCCATGTGGACAGATATGTATGCTACCAGTATGGATAAACCCTCAATTTATCTTTCCTTCAGTCTGTGACTTTGAAATGGTTTTCTTCAGACGACTCTGCGGACGAAGAAACATTTCAAGAGCACACTGATCAAAGATTTACATAATAGTGTTTTTGTTTGTGAATTTTTGACAAATGGCCAGTTTTACACTCACAGACGAACGTCTACCGTCATGCTACGGTACCGAGCTAGCACTATAGAGACGTCTTTACTGCATTTTTTCCCTAGAAATTGTTCAAAAAAATACTTAGGAACTGCTTTAGTATTAGAAACAGGCGATGAGAGCTCAGACTGTCCAATAAAAACTATACAATCAAACGACAATTATAAAAAAATATAAACTGCTGCATTTTTGCCAGTATGTTTAATTTATTGTAGACAACCGCTCCCCCCACATTCACTCATTTTCTCCGATTACAAGATCCTAAGGTAAATCCTCGCTTTTATTCCATCCAATTTGATGGACCCTAAGTGGCGAGATTGTCATTTGAACACAAATTATAAAATACCACTTGGGCCAGTTTTCAGCCTGAAGGTTCAAGAAACTAACGGTATAAGGCTTGTAGCATCATTGTGGATTAAAACCTTTTCAAACAAGAATATTGTAGCAAAATATCAAAGTGACTATGTTTTCTCATGCATTGAACTATTAATATAATATTTTTTTCATGAAAGCACCAGAATTATTATGTTGTGGGTGAAATGAGGTGACTCACTCACTCAGGGACAAGAACAATGAAATTATGGACTTTTTGGAATTTGACTGCTGAAACTAATGTACAGTCTACAATCTGTTGAGGGACAAATGGGTGGACAACGCTCTAATATTGGAGGGAACCATGCAATTTACCTTCCCCTATGTCCCACTGCCCGCCAAGATGACCAGGGAGGCAATTATGATGAAAAAGCATGTGTTCAAACAAGAGGCAATAAAGGAAGGATGGTTGTGTTCAAGGTCTCAGTTTACTTACTTTCAATCAAGGGTAATTTAGTTCGAACCTCTGCCTGCTTGAAACCTGGAGTAAAGCTGAGACAAAAAGAATGTGTGTCAATTGAAGTTCCAAGGCTATCACTGTATTATATTAGCAATGCGACTTAAAGTTTTAAATTATGTCTATCACAGAAACAGCACTTATAAACCCCTACTTTTTCTTTTAATTTTCATAAGAAGGGTCTTGAGGGTGATTTTCACTGGCAACTTTGTTGATATCCGATGCTGAAACTGTCCCAACCGGTTTTTGTTCAACTGTCTCGATAATTAGCCTAACTACCCTGACGACCCCCAAATTACAACCAACTTAAAATCTCATGAAAGCTGAACACTTCTAAAACGAACCAGTCAAACTTCAGTTGGATGAACTTAAATAGTGCCAAAAATATTTTTAATTTGTAAGTTTTTTTTTGGAAAGTCTGTATGTAAATGTCCAGATATTGTTCATACAACAGACTTCATTAACCCTTCGTCTACCTGACCCTTTTTTGTAACAAAACTCCCGAAGGGGGGGGGGTGGTTACCACCCCCCTGTGATTTTTGTTACTGAACACCCGATTCCTGTAAATTTGGTACCAAAGGAAGCTTAGAGTTTCTCTTTCCATTGGTACCAAAATAAGTACCTAACATCCCCATTATGATGACTCCACCATGACGTCATATGTGGAGGAAAGTAGAAAATACTGAATATAGGGTGGAAAATTGGATTCGATTTTAGCGCTCACACACCCATATAGCGCTAAAATGATTTCTTTATATTAAAACTAGTCAGTCCATCAAGTAGAGTAAAAACCGCATGGAAAAAATCTGATTACCCAACCCTTTTGCTAAAAATTGAATTTTCACTGTGTGTGTTTATGGAAATGGAGTTTTGGACCAGGCGAACTTTAGGACGTCATGTGACGTAAGGCTAGGCCTTTGGGATCATTTTGGTATTCAAAGGAAAGGGAGGGCCATAGCTATCTATTGGTACAAAATCAAGTGTATGTGTGTTCCTGTGTTGTGTTAGCTGTGGTACTTCTCTTCCGGAGGGGGGGGGGGTGGTTACCACCCCCTATCGATCACTTTGGGATCAACCGTATCTACCTCTCCCCGGTGGATGTTTGTTTTTGGATTAAAAGGAGCGGAACATAATGGGACAATTACATTAAATAAGTTGGCACCAAAAAAAGGGGTTTTAGCAAGCCGGGGAAAAAACCTGAAGGGGGGGGGGTGGTAACCAACCCCCCCCTTCGGTAGACGAGGGTTATTACTTTTTAAATTCCTTTAACTCCTTGCTAGAAACATAGCCATCATGGTAAGCTCTTTGCGCTATAATCATGACAAACAATCACGGCTTTTTATGTCCTGCTAAGGAGGAGATCCTTTCACGAGCCAAGAGTTGTTTACTACCACGACATCAAACGGATAAGGAAATGGAGATACTCAAGGAGAGAGCATTACCAGAGGGAACTTTTACATGTGGAAAACTTTTTCCGAAAAATATTTTTTTTTCTAAAAAAGAAACTCTGAGCATTTTTTCGACGGGGTCAATCCAGACTTTGAGAATAAACCTGACACTAAATGACTCGGGACTTCGAATGTTTTTTTTTTGTGAGTGTGTAGTCATTATTATGAGGGCCACGTGCATGTCCAGTGGCTTGAGCGCTCGTCCCGCAATCCAAAGTTCGTGGGTCGAGTCCCACTGCGGCCAATGTGTTGTGCCCTTGAGTAGGCATTGACCTTAATTATACTCTCCACAGGTGTATAAAGGGTACCGGCATTATCCAATGTCGGGAGGTAAACAGACTCGCCTGTAGGGAGGTGTAGCGAGCCCCTACAGCAAACAGTATATGGTGGAGTCTGCGCCAATCGCTTCGAAAGAGAGATGGGCACTCAGTTCCTGTATACCGCGTCGGCCCCTTTTTTTTAGTCATTTTAAAAAAATACATCAACTAAATTAATATAGGCACCTAAACTGCCTCAATACAAATTTGAAATGAAAAGGAATTCGGATTTTATTACTAATCTGCTCAATTCAAAATTTTAAATGAATCGGTAGTATACTAGGAATACATATGATATCTGTATAATACACCCCATACTAATGTGTGAGAAAAAACGATAATCAGTTCCCAAGGACCAGCAGGCAATCTCTGAATGATTAAAAGGAAAGAAGTGTACCACACACCAAAGTGATAATTGTAAGAATCCAATTAGTTGTGTGCGTACAGGCGTATACTTTGGATCATTCAGAAATTCCTTGCTGCGTCAGTTGGAATGGTCATCTGTTTTTACTACTCCCATACTAATCAAAATGGTCTCTTTTTTATTACACACCCCTACCAATCAATTTTTGTTAATGATCAGATGCACCAGAGCATTAGTGTATAGTGGAACTTCTGTAGAGTCAGATGTTCGGAATCAGCAGGTTGCTTGGATTGATAGATTGCATACTCAGGGTCCAATAGCGGATCTTCCTCGTGTACAGGATTACACCGGCCTGTCAACCAAATATAACCATACTGAGGATATGCATGTTCGTTAAATATGCTGATCCTGGGTTTTACCGGGAACTCATTTTTTACCGAACTTCCTATCCCCATGCACCAACGATGTACGAGTAGATAAAATAAATAGCGCAGATATATTCTATGGGGTTTGGGTCAACGGTCATTTTATGTAATAACTGTGCGAAACCGTTTGCTGTACATAAAGGTAACGAGTACTTTTTGATTGCTTGTAATTTTTGGCCCTAAAATTGCGGGTGTTAAAGGAGGCGCACTAAACCGCGGGCGTGCATGGAGTGATGCATATCTACTCGTACATCGTTGTTGCATTTGTGATAGGAATTTTCGTAAAAAATGATTTCCGGTAGGAAACCCTGGATCCACGTCTTCGAGTTCATTCTTTGGGTTTATTCTTTACTAGTGGTGGGACTGGAGTGCATAGGATCTCAAGGTGATTGGCAACTCTGTGAAGTTTGGTACCAAAGACTGTATGCATGATGTAGTGGAGGAGCTAGGACCCAGGTTAAAACAAAGAGGTTTACCCTCACTACAGAAAAGGTTGACACCTTTTGGTAGGTAGTTGGACCCGATATATCAACGCTAGGTAGGTGTACTCTCAAATTGTGGTCAAGGTCAATAGGGGCCAATTTTAGTGTACACAGGGCCACGTCAAACTTTTAAAATGCCCTCCAATATGGTGAAATGGATGCATATTGCACGTCTAGTCATAAGGATTCCAAAAATGTATAGTTGTACCATCTAGACCAATGGTTTTGTTTTTTTTTTTAGTTTATTTAATTAATAGCTTAAAAATGGCTAAAATTGTAAAAACGGTCAATTTCTATTGTACAGGGGTCAAAATTGACCTTTTTTTTACCATTTTTAGCCATTGTTTTCCCCTAGAACTCCAACCAATGTCGTATGTGGTACAACCTTAATTTTGGGTAATCCTTATGATTATATGGACCTAGGGCATACACTTCACATGATTGGGGCATTTTAATTTTGACCCGTGTAAAATTAATATGCCCCTATGAAAATGTGATATACCACAATTTGAAGTACTACATACCTACCATTGATGTAGTAGGGTCCTAACTACCAAAGGTGCCGAACCTTTTCTGTAGTGGGAGGTACTGAATTCCTTAATAAGCCCCTATGATCTCCTGCTCCCTCCGCTATTGATCAAAAAATGATGGAAGCACTTGCCACACCTCTTTCATGGCCTCATTAGAGTTTCAAGGTTACACAGGGGTAAAAAAATTAAAATATTCGATTGTGTTGAAAGTACACCATGATGTTTTGCTGTTACAAGGATTCAAAAAGGGTAATAGGTAGTTTAACTACCTACATGTGACTTATAGTTTTTGGATTATGGGTAAAAACTGTAAAAATAGTGAAAAAGTAAATTTTCAAAATCAAATTTTACCGGAAGTGCCCATCTTTCACTACAGTCCCCTGCTATACGGTTATAACCTTCATGTGGTGGGTTTGTTTAACTGCAGGCATTTGCACTAGTTGAATAGTTACCGATTTGTCATCGTTGTAATGATTTTATGGACGCAATTGGTATAATTTTATGTGAATTTAAACAAGGCGCGCATGTCATAATACTGTAATCATAAAGGAGCTATTTACTTCTTTGATTTCCATAAAGGTGGTTAATTATGGACTTGGAGGATATTAACATCTACCATTAGACGATGAACGGTAATGCTTTAATTTTTCAAGATCTACACTGCTAATAATTCATTAGAGGTTTTTTTTACTTAAGAGACACTGGTACTTTTGCTGTAGGGTGCCACCCATTTTTAGAACTATTTTTGTGAAAACCGAGATTTTTGCAATTTTCTATTGTTTCACATATGCGTACGTCCTCATTTTAAATGAATAAGCCTAAAACACTTTCTTTGTGTTTACAAAAAAAAAAAAAAATAAAAGTCAAATTTTGAAATAAAAGAACTCCGGAGTGGTTTTATTCAAGGTTAGGGTTGCATAACTAAACGCAAGCAAACATTTCTATATCATTTCCTTTATCCAACCCTTCAGACTGGTACATGACCTTCTATTTTTATTTTAATCTTGCTTTAATGTTCTCGATTTACTAGTGATAGATAACTTTAACAATTAAAACGAAGAACGTTTGACCAAACTAAAGGCAAAGGGCGGAACTCGACCAACTGCTTCGACTTGAAGTAGGCCCCTTTCAGGTACAAGCTTCCTGGGTGTAAACAAGAGGTGTATGATCTCCCACAATGCACCAGTTTTGGGAAATTTCATCACCTCACACTAGGGTCGTGTCCCACAAAAATACTATTACTAACACATACATCCCACTGACTTTTAAGCTCATTTTAGCCCACAAGCATTAGTACTTAAGGGAGTTTTAGCATTAAATTATGAAATGTCATGTGGTTCTTAACTACTTTTGGAACACTTTTTTATCCTTAGTACTAACGTTGTTTTGTACAGTACAATATAGCACATTTGCATGCAAAATGGGTTGTTCAAAACACCCCATTGACTTTTTTTGTTAAGGACACGTAAAAGGTAATAATTATTGAATATCCCTGCAACCCTTTAATGTTTATTTCATTATTTCTGTCTCTACAGGCTGTCCCAAAAAAATGTTAACACCTTCTGGACCCAAGATATTTTTTAGAAACTAAAATCTGCATGGGATCTTGTTTGGTATGTCTCTTTTAAAGCCAAATAATATGCTTTCATTGCCGTTTATTTCATTCTAATCCGTATGTAGAACAAAGATATGCTTCGTCAAAACGAAGTGCAAAAATCGGATTGGTTTCGATATTGCATTAATTACATTTGTACGATTGCTTAAATGACTTGTATACGTACGCAAAATTGGAAGTTTTGATTGACTATTGAAACCTACGGACGACATTTGACAATCCTTTTGAGTTTCATTATGTCAGTAAAGTGTTGAACCATTGTCTTATGATCATCAATACTTTGGTGTGGTTTTCAAAAATGTTAATCAGGTGAGTTCACTTTCATCATGTTTTCATTAGAAACTTAGCCTAATCAAATCTCTCAAATTACACAAATGCAAAAACGCAAAACCAAACCAATGAGATGCCTCCTTATGAATTCCCCAATTAACCATAATTCTTGTAGTCATAATAAACAACTCAAAACAATGCAAACCAACAAAAAATAAAAACCTCTGATAGTAGGTCTACATGTGAATAGTGAAGCAGGTGAAATTGAAAAGACCCTTGTGTCAGGCCAAACTGACCCATAAAAGAAGAAAAAAAAGAAAAAGAAAAAAACGGACCAGAATAGCAAACATTCAAGGCCAACATCTTCTTGTTAGGAGAGCCGTTGTGGTAGATTCGACATATGAGCGCTTGGTACACACGGTGCCCAGAAATTTCGAAGTCTTATTTCAACAGATTAAAAAGCAAGATCCTTTCTTTTCTCACTTTTAATATGGAAAGAAGATTAGCTTTTGTAATTCAATTGTATCATGTTGGCCCCCTCATTCATTTTTATAGCTTAAGGCAGAAATCGGACCAAGTTGATTTTGCACTCTCATATTTAATGAAGCTAATCTTTGTGTTCTACGGCATCAGATTGGAATGAAATAAATGGCAAATAAAATTTTATTTCATTCAAAGCTTTAAAATATACCAAACCAGAAGGGCGGCCATTCGTACTTTTTTCCTTTTATCAAAATTTGCCTTTATCCAGAGTGTTAACATTTTTTGGGACAGCCTGTATGTTTAAAAATGTTTATCATGATAATGAAATACTTCGCAAACTTATTTTACAACAGGATGGTGTAAGTGAAACTATTAAAGGGAAAAGAATTGCAACCCTTCTCTTTTATGTTATAATGCTGTGTAAAAAAAAATACTTTTAATTTCAAATGTACATAGTCCGCATAAAATTAAAGGATTATTGTTATTATGGGCTGTGACCTTTGCCCTTGTGTTAGGTTTTTACTTGTTCATTTTCGGTCGGTGTGTGTTCCTTTTGCAAAAGCAACTTTTTAAAGCTCAATATTATTTTTTCGTACTACTTTAGCGATAATAACTATTATCTTAGGCTAATATTAATGCAAAATTGCTGGTGGTGAAATGACGAAAACTAATAGTTTAAAATCGATGGGGTCGCGTTTTGAACATCACTTTGACCATTGTCATAAAAAAAATGAAGGGAGAACGTACAACTCTATTCAATGGAAATAACTTAATTATAGAAGCAAGCAATCGTAAAAGGAATCAACTTACAATAATTTAATAAAATATACTACTGAAATAATGAATTATCTTTAATGAATTCAATTGATGTTTTAGCTTTGTTAAAATGCTAATACCGTAAAACTTACCATTCTTTTAAATCCAATCTATCCAACGAGATAATATATATACATGTTAATGATAAAGAGGTATATGTTTTTAGCTTGTTTACAATGCTAATACACATACAACACTTTAACATTAACAGTATGTAATCTCGTTGAATAAGTTGGACGCGTGAAGTTGAACTGATATGTTATTCAGATATTTAGAATAAAAATAAAATCTGCAAAGTCGGGACAAATATTTGAGTATAGTAATGAGCTTACAGTGACCTAACGGTGGAAACGTTTGTCTTTCAAAGACGATGTAGCTGATTTGTTTTAGATGTTTACAACAGGAAATTCGCATTTTAACTTAAAGACCTATCAGTGATTTGAAAAATATTTGAAATTTGAAGGAATAGCTTCAAGTGAAGGATAGTCTTAGAATTTCTCATAGTTACCTTTTCCAGCTGTAGAATTGAAGAAAAGGAAGAAAACGGCAGTGTTCCACGTTACGATTCTCCATTCAATTACGTGTTTTAGTAAGTGTCGTTCGGACAGTAATGACTAAATCTCCGTTCGTCCTTAGTAGGTTTGCTTCTGGTTCTTATCATTTGCATGGTATGTTAGGATACCGTACTTGTTACGTACAAATGCTAAAATCTGATTTTGATGATTTTTTCGATTTGCTGAATTTAGCAAATCACGATAGTGTCTTTAATTAAAGAGGGCAAACGAGAGATTTTGGGGATCTATATACGTTGGCACTATAGTGATTCCATACTTATAGATAACGACCCTCAATAGATTTCTTACCCTGTAT